>SJYC01019960.1:0-23168 GCA_006408675.1 Madoqua kirkii | reverse complement strand
AGATAGATTTTTCTATAATCTCTGTTGAAGGAGAGGCTGTGAGTTTTCATTTATCCCACTCCTAGGGGGAAAAAAGTCCCTTTAAGCTTTGAAACTAAGTTTATAATTTAGAGTTGCTGCTGCTGCTAAGTCGCTTCAGTCGTGTCTGACTCTGTGCAACCCCATAGACGGCAGCTCACCAGGCTCCCCCTTCCCTGGGATTCTCCAGGCAAGAACACTGGAGTGGGCTGCCATTTCTTTCTCTAATGCACAAAAGTGAAAAGTGAAAGTGAAGTTGCTGAGTCATGTCCGACTCTTAGTGACCCCATGGACTGGAGCCTACCGGGCTCCTCTGCTCACTGGATTTTCCAGGCAAGAGTTCTGGGGTGGGTTGCCATTGCCTTCTCCTAATTTAGAGTTAAGAATATAGAAAGGGGTTAAGGAAGAAAGTGAACAAATTACATTGCTAAGGAGGATTTGCCTCCCCTATAAGAATACATGTGTGCGCCTTTAAAAAGCCCTTCTATTACTTTATCTATAAATATCAGTAAGTCCCAATTAGAGGATTTATTGTGTTTCCTAAATACACATCACACTGTAAAGTTCCAGAAATGGTACAGACTTCCTGCCTCTAAGAAATAAAGTCAATTAATTTAAAAAAATACATCATCAAACAAGTCTTTAATGAAACCAACTTATCAAGTCCTTTGTTTTCACTCACATTTCTGTTTCCATTAACACTGGTGATTATATTTGTTTCTTGGTGCTCCACATTGCTTTGGATCTTTGGCCTAACTTATATATGCCAGGAATGGCATAAAGCCCAGTATAGTCTTAATTTGATAATCTAGTACAACCTTCTCTTGTTTCAATAAAGCATTGTGGCAGAGCTATCAAGCAATTTTCATGAGATAGCCAGTTCAGTTCTGTTCATTTCAGTTGCTCAGTTGTGTCCGTCTGACTCTTTGTGACTCCATGAATCGCAGCACACTAGGCCTCCCTGTCCATCACCAACTCCCAGAGTTCACTCAGACTCACGTTCATGGAGTCAGTGATGCCATCCAGCCATCTCATCCTCGGTCGTCCCCTTCTCCTCCTGCTCCCAACCCCTCCCAGCATCAGACTTTTCCAATGAGTCAACGCTTCGCATGAAGTGGCCAAAGTACTGGAGTTTCAGCTTTAGCATCATTTCTTCCAAAGAAATCCCAGGGTTGATCTCCTTCAGAAGGGACTGGTTGGATCTCCTTGCAGTCCAAGGGACTCTCCAGAGTCTTCTTCAACACCGCAGTTCGAAAGCATTAATTCTTCGGTGCTCAGCTTTCTTCACAGTCCAACTCTCACATCCATACATGACCACAGGAAAAACCAGAGCCTTGGCTAGACGGAGTTCTGTTGGCAAAGTAATGTCTCTGCTTTTGAATATGCTCTCTAGGTTGGTCATAACTTTTTTCCCAAGGAGTAAGTGTCTTTTAATTTCATGGATGCAATCACCATCTGCAGTGATTTTGAAGCCCAAAAAAGTAAAGTCTGGCACTGTTTCCCCATCTATTTCCCATGAAGTGATGGGACCGGATGCCATGATCTTCGTTTTCTGAATGTTGAGCTTTAAGCCAACTTTTTCACTCTCCACTTTCACTTTCATCAAGAGACTTTTTAGTTCCTCTTCACTTTCTGCCATAAGGGTGGTGTCATCTGCATATCTGAGGTGATTGATATTTCTCCCAGCAATCTTGATTCCAGCTTGTGTTTCTTCCAGCCCAGGGTTTCTCATGATGTACTCTGCATAGAAGTTAAATAAGCAGGGTGACAATATCCAGCCTTGATGGACTCCTTTTCCTATTTGGAACCAGTATGTTGTTCCATGTCCAGTTCTAACTGTTGCTTCCTGACCTGCATACAGATTTCTCAAGAGGCAGGTCAGGTGATCTGGTATTCTATCTCTTTCAGAATTTTCCACAATTTATTGTGATCCACACAGTCAAAGGCCTTGGCATAGTCAATAAAGCAGAAGTAGATAGCCAGAATTACTACAAAACTCCAGAGCTTCTACTTCCTAGACCAAGTCTTTGGATGAATTTCTTTTTCCTTTTAATTTTATTAAAGTATATATATATATATATACTTTAATTTTATTTAAATAAATATGTATAATCATATATATGTATATATACTTTTTTCATTATGGTTTATCACAAGATATTGAGTACATTTGTGCTATACAGTAGGACCCTATTGTTTATCCATTCAGGAAATATTCCCTGATTTAACTGTTTAATTACCACATGCAGGGACTTTCTGGTTGAAGCTAACTTCTACCCATGCATCTTAGTTCTGTTGGCTAAACTACATGGAAGAGGTCTAACTGTTTTATCATGAGAGGCTTTAAAATAGGTCATAACAACTAAATTACCCTCAAGGTGTCTTTTTATCTAAGTTTTACCAAGCAGCCCAAGCATTCAAAAATGCTTATGAAAAATTCTTCACAATATTGACTTATATTCCCTATCATCACTTTCATGTTTACATTAGGTAGCCAAGAGCATTCTCTTTTTTTTTTCACATGCTCTGTACTTCTATAAATACAACTTCATGTGTAGAGTTCTCCCACTCAGTGTTATATTATCTATTCCTTCCACAAGTGGACCATGCATATTTCTACACAATTTGTGAATGAAAGTAGTGTAAAGGAGACACTGCTACAGCATTTCATTGTGTCTCTGAGGGATGGCAAATGTCCATTTTCTGCCTTCACTGGGTAAGTTTTAACAAGTTTGAATCCACTGTCTCCTCCCAGTCAATAGCTACATACTGAAGAATCTCATCAAATTCTTTTCCTTGTTAATACTTTTCCTTGTTAATACCAATTTTATGGTATTTCTCTGTTTTATGAGAGGGGAAGAAGATTAAAAACGTACATATGAAGGTATACATTTTATCCCTCTTGCAATGACTATGACAGATGCTTCACTGACTCTCTTTTTTTCCACTTTTCAAAATTTCAAACCCTTGAGTTTATATAGGTTCTTTCTTCAGATCTTTAGGGCATCTCCCAAAAGCCACTTAATAGTCTCTGTCATTGGGAAAAAATACTGATCCTAGGAAGGGTTCTGATTAAAGTGTCTGTAGCCAATTGCATAGAAATATGACTAAATTCCATTCACTTCAGTTTAATTTCTTCATGTTAGGCAAGTTAGCTTTCCTTTCTTTAAGAAAAGATGATTATATCTGTTTGTTATATGGAAAAGAAACATGTGAAATCACCTATATGGATAAATTTCTCCATCAGAAATGGCTCTTCTTCTATCAGTGAGACATAGAAAGCTCTTTTAGGGCTTCCTATAAACCGATATATAGTATGAAAGTTGAAAAGAGTTCATAAAATTCTTAGTATGGAGACATTACAGAAGTAATAAGGTTTGTCAAAGATCATTATACCTAAATGTATCTACTCATGCATTCTAGCAATTATAAAAACACATTCAGCTCATGCTGTGAGAGATATAGAGATGAGCTAGACAATGATTATATCCTTGAAAAGACCATAGTCAATTACAGAAGACAAGAGAATGGATCTACATTTGAATAAGATGATACATACAAGGAAGACCCTACCCAGGCTTGGAGACATGGTCACAAGCAAGTGTCAAAATTACCTCTGAAAGTAAAATCAGTCAGTCAGTTCAGTTGCTCAGACATGTATAACTCTTTGCAATCCCATGCATTACAGCGTGCCAGGCCTCTCTGTCCATCACCAACTCCCAGAGTTCACCCAAACTCATGTCCATCGAGTTGGTGATGCCATTCAGCCATCTCATCCTCTGTCATCCCCTTCTCCTCCTGCCCCCAATCCCTCCCAGCATCAGAGTCTTTTCCGATGAGTCAACTCTTCGCGTAAGGTGGCCGAAGTATTGGAGTTTCAGCTTTAGCATCAGTCCTTCCAAAGAACACTCAGGACTGATCTCCTTTAGAATGGACTGGTTGGATCTCCTTGCAGTCCAAGGGACTCTCAAGAATCTTCTCCAACACCACAGTTCAAACGCATCAATTCTTCAGTGCTCAGCTGTATTTAATTAAAATACAGAGAAGCACTCCAGAAGTGAAAACAGTGAGACAAGACTTCTGGGCAAGAAGTCAAGGCATTCACGATAGGAATATTCAGTTCCTTCCATTTATAGTGAAAGAATGACATGATGTTGTGAAATGGGCATGTGATGCTGTCATGCATCAATAGTGTCTGCACACCAGCACAGGGAGGATAGGTGCAGGAAATGGACTTCCAATGAGGGTATTTGAGTCAAAAAAAAATGGCATGGCAGGGTCTTCCCTGGTGGTCCAGTGGTTACAACTTCGCCTTCCAGTGCAGAGTGTGTAGGTTTTTAGATCAAGGAGCTAAGGTGCCACAGGAGTCAAAAAACCAAAGCATAAAACAAAAGAAATATTGTAACAAATTCAATAAAGACTTTAAAAATGGTCCACAGCAAGGAAATAATATTTTGAAATGGCAGGGAAGCATAATGAGAAATTACCAGTGTTCATTCTTATAATTTCTAATGAGTAATGCCAGCAACATATCAAATTCTTTAAAGGCTGCATTTTTTGAAATCAGATTGGAACTTTTTGTGGGTGCCTTAGATGGCCTGCAGTAGTTTTTTTAAACTACGATGCCTTTAAGAAGATAAACTTCCTAATGGGAAATGGATGTGAGATGTGAGAGTTGGACCATAAGGAAAGCTGAGTGCTGAAGAATTGATGCTTTTGAACTGTGGTTTTGGAGAAGACTCTTGAGAGTCACTTGGACTGCAAGGATATCAAACCAGTCAATCCTAAAGGATATAAATTATGAATATTCATTGGAGGGACTGATGCTGAGGCTGAAGCCCCAATATTTTGACTACCTGATGCAAAGAGCTGAGTCATTGGAAAAGACCTTGATGTTGGGAAAGATTGAAGGCAAGAGAAAAAAGGGATGACAGAGGATGAGATGTTTGGATGACATCACCAACTGGATGGACATGAGTTTGAGCAAGTTCTGGGAGATGGTGAAGGACAGGAAAACCTGGGATGCTATAGTCCATGGGGTCACAAAGAGTTGGACACAATTGAGTGACTGTACAGCAACAATGGGAAAATATTGACTATGGGGGTTGGGAAGACCAGGTTTCAAGCGTGAACTCTGCCATTTATGAACTGTGGGGAATATACAAGTTGACCTCTCCTACAGTATGCTACAAAGGGTAGAGATACAAACAGTGGCAGTGGCAGAGAAATACAAGCCAGCTGACTGGTATAAGATGCATGACATGCAGAAAATCTTGGGAGAAGTCAACAAATTTTTTCTATCCAAGTTCTCTTTCCAGAGATGCTTAGAAAGGAAATGAAATGGCATGTATAGATTAACTATTTCGGATCACTTCTTATGACATTTTCTTCCATAAACAAATTACTGGAATATTTACTACTTATGTACACATGGGATATATGGCAATTTCAAAAAATAAAATTCCTCACATGTCTTAGGTTTCCCCACCTCCTCCTGCATTGCATTAGGACCCTTTCAGGAGCAGAAGGAGAAATTGTTGATACGGTGATAGGACTGTCAAAAGAGGCAGCCTGTCAACTCTATTTAAAGAGAGATGGGCCAGCTTTCCAGAGCCAGAGGACTTCTTTACAGAGGCTGATTTAGTCATTCTGAACTGGGTTTCTGTGTGTTTTATGGTTCTACTTGCTTTCTTTCTAGCAAAGTAAGTCCCACTTTATCTTCAGAATTTATTTAAGAGTAGGACAATTTATACCATCAAATCCACCTTCTCTGAACCAGAAGACAGTTTACCTTGAGGCTAATGAGTGCAGAGCCCTTCACTTTCATAAATATGTATTTAATTTTCTGTCAATATAAAGTACAAGCATAAAACGGTCTTTAACTGCAATATTGCGTAGGAACCTGGATGTTAAGTCTACGAATCAAGGCAAATTGGAAGTGGTCAAACAGGAGATGGCAAAAGTGAACATTTTGAATTTAACTCAGATGACCATTATATCTACTACTGTGAGCAGGAATCCCTTAGAAGAAATAGAGTAGCCATCATAGTCAATAAAAGAGCCCAGAATGCAGTACTTGGATGCAATTTCAAAAACAACAGAATGATCTCTGTTCACTTCCAAGGCAAGCCATTTATTATCATGGTAATCCAAGTCTATGCCACAATCAGTAATGCTAAAGAAGCTTAAGTTGAATGGCTCTATGAAGATCTACAAGACCTTTTAGAACTAACACCAAAAAAGATGTCCTTTTCATTATAGGGAACTGGAATGCAAAAGTAGGAAGTCAAGAAGACCTGGAGTAATAAGCAAATTTGCTCTTGGAGTACAGAATGAAGCAGAGCAAAGGCTAATAGAATTCTGCCAAGAGAACACAATGGTCATAGCAAACACCTTCTTCCAACAACGCAAAAGAAGACTCTACACAGGGACATCACCAGATGGTCAACATCCAAACAGAGTGATTATAGTCTTGGCAGTCACAGATGGAGAAGCTCTATACAGTCAGCAAAAACAAGAATGGGAGCTGACTGTGGCTCAGATCATAAACTCCTTATTGCCAAATTTAGACTAAAATTTAAGAAAGTGGGGGAAAACCACTAGACCATTCAGGTATGACCTAAATCAAATCCCTTATGACTATACAGTGAAAGTGAGAAATAGATTTAAGGGACTAGATCTGATAGATAGACTGCCTGATGAACTATGGATAGACATTCCTGACATTGTACAGAAGCCAGAAATCAAAACAATTCCCAAGAAAAAGAAACTCAAAAAAACCCAAAATGGCTCTCTGGGGAGGCCTTACAAATAGCTGTGAAAACAAGAGAAGTGAAAAACAAAGGAGAGGGGGTGGGGGGAGAAAAAAAAAAAGAAAGAAAAGAAAAGGAGAAAAGGAAAGATATACCATTTGAATGCAGAGTTCCAAAGAATAGTAAGGAGAGTTAAGAAAGTCTTCTTTAGCAATCAGTGAAAAGAAATAGGGGAAAACAATAGGATGGAAAAGACTAGAGATCTCTTCAAGAAAATTAGAGATACCAAGGGAATATTTCATGCAAAGATGGGCTCAATAAAGGACAGAAATGATACGGGCCTAACAAAAGCAAAATATATTAAGAAGAGGTGGCAAGAATACACAGCAGAACTGTACAAGAAAAAAAAACAAAAAACAAAAAAAAACGCCATGACACAGATAATCACGATGATGTGATTACTCACCTAGAACCAGACATAACAGTCAAGTGGGCCTTAAGAAGCATCACTATGAACAAAGCAAGTGGAGGTGACAGAATTCCTGTAGAGCTATTTCAAATTCTGAAAGATGATGCTGTGAAAGTACTGCACTCAATATGTCAGCAAATTTGGAAAACTCAGCAGTGGCCACAGGACTGGAAATGGTCAGTTTTCATTCTAATCCCAATCAAAGGCAATGCCAAAGAATGCTCAAAGAACAGTACAATTGCATTCATCTCACACGCTAGTAAAGTAATGCTCAACATTCTCCAAGCCAGGCTTCAAGAAAATGTGAACCATGAACTTCCAGATGTTCAAGCTATTTTTAGAAAAGGCAGAGGAACCAGAGATCAAATTGTCAACATCTGCTTGATCATCAAAAAAACAAGAGCATTCCAGAAAATCATCTACTTCTGCTTTATTGACTATGCCAAAGCCTTTGACTGTGTGGATCACAATAAACTGTGGAAAATTCTGAAAGAGATGGGAATACCAGACCACCTGACCTGCCTCTTGAGAAATCTGTATGCAAGTCAGGAAGCAACAGTTAGAACTGGACATGGAACAACAAACTGGTTCACCAAATAGGAAAAGGAGTCCATCAAGGCTGTATATTGTCACCCTGCTTATGTAACTTACATACAGAGTACACCATGAGAAATGCTGGGCTGGAGGAAGCACAAGCTGGAATCAAGACTGCTGGGAGAAATATCAATAACCTCAGATATGCATATGACATCACCCTTATGGCAGAAAGTGAAGAAGAAATAAAGGCCCTCTTGATGAAACTGAAAGAAGAGAGTGAAAAAGTTGGCTTAAAGCTCAACATTCAGAAAATTAAGATCATGGCATCTGGTCTCATCACTTCATGGGAAATAGATGGGAAAATAGTGGAAACAGCAGCTGCCCTTATTTTTTTTTGGCTTCAAAATCACTGCAGATGGTGATTGCAGCCATGAAATTAGAAGATGCTTATTCCTTGGAAAAGAAGTTGTGACCAACCTAAACAGCATATTAAAAAACAGAGACATGACTTTGTCAACAAAGGTCCATCTAATGAAGGCTCTGGTTTTTCCAGTGGTCATGTATGGATGCGAGAGTTGGACTATAAAGAAAGCGGAGCGCTAAAGAATTGATGCTTTTGAACTATGGTGTTGCAGAAGACTCTTTGAGAGTCCCTTGGACTGCAAGGAGATCTAACCAGTCTATTCTAAAGGAGATCAGTCCTGAGTGTTCATTGGAAGGACTGATGCTGAAGTTGAAACTCCAATACTTTGGCCACCTGATGGGAAGAGCTGACACATTGGCAAAGACCATATTCTCAGAATTATTGAGGGCAGGAGAAGGGGACAACAGAGGATGAGATGGTTGGAAGGCATCCCTGACTTAATGGACATGGGTTTGAGTGAACTCCAGGAGTTGGTGATGGACAGGGAGCCCTGGTGTGCCACAGTTCACGGGATCGCAAATGTCAGACGTGACTGAGCGACTGAACTGAACTGAATTAATAGATATCTTAAATTATACAGGCTTCAAACTTTATGAAGCCCCAGAATGTACAGGATCTGTGGGATCAAGTCAAGCCCTCTCTCAGTTCCTCCACTGGTTTCTGGATCTCTGCTCATGAAATGACTCTGCCCATCTTCCACCTCAGATTCATCTGTCACCTATTGCATCATTCCTTGACCATGTCACTTCACACACTGGGAAGTTTAGCCAAAGTCTTCTCTCCATCTAGAATGCTATTTTCCAGGAATTGCTCTTCCACTTTCAACTCAAATGTCACCCCTGCAAAGCTCTCCCACGGTCTCTAGGACAACAACTTTCATCCCTAATCTACATCCATGGTACATTGTCCATTCTCTAGTCTAATACTCTCTGCATTGCACATAATGACCTATTTTGTGTCCCTGCTCCACGTCACACCAGGAGCAGAGAGCTTCTCTTCAGTATTTCTTTATTCTGGGAGCCTAGCATAGTGCTTTATGAGAATGGTGCTCATAAGTAGCTGGTGGAATGGCAAGACTCCTCTAAAGACCATCGTTTTACCTTTTCATTCTGTTCTAGTGTCACTGAGGTTATAGGTAGGAGGAGAAGCACTTACTGAACCTGCTCTCCACCTACAATTTTCATTTTCTCTCTGTTACCAACATTATCAAACCCCCCTGCTTTTATCCTATACTGATTGCAGTCACAAAAACCTATTTCTGAGTAATTTTGCTATCTCATCTCCCTGTCCACAAGCTAAGGGCATATGCAAATCGAGTTTTAAAAAATATATGCTTTGAATGAATGTTTTCTACAGCATAGTGAAGTCTCTCAGTCGTGTCCAACTCTTTGCGACCCCGTAGACTGTAGCCTATCAGGCTCCTCCGTCCATGGGATTTTCCAGGCAGGAGTGCTGGAGTGGATTGCCATTTCCTTCTCCAGGGGGTCTTCCCATTCCAGGAATCAAACCCAGGTCTCCCGCATTGCCGGCAGACGCTTTACCATCTGAGCCACCAGGGAAGCATAAAGACCCATAGAATTAGCTTGGCATATATCTGATTGAAAGAAACTGAGCAGTTTCATTGGTTTTTCATGACTGCCTTCATCGCTGTATCCTAATGAGGCATTCAGTGTTTCTTAGGTGGACATGAACAAACACTGTGAACCCAGCAGGAAGGAAAGCAATGGTGATGCTGACTCTATTTCCACCATTAACTGATTCACACATCCATTCATTTAGCAAACAATTAGTGCACATCCAATAAGTGCCAGACACTTCTATCTTTGGGGATACAGAGATTAACTAGACTCAGTCTTTGCCTAGTCAAGGTGTGTAAAATTCAGAGAGGTGAGAATGGCTCGTGCTAAATCATTACAATCTAATTTAAGAAATTCTGTGTTAGGTTAGAAATTGCTTGGGGGTAGAGTAAATTGAGATAGACAAACAGAAAGGAAGTTTATGTAGGATTTTGAAAAGTGAAAGTGAAGTCACTCAGTCATGTCCAGCTCTTTGGAAATCCCATGGGCTGTAGCCTACTAGGCTCCTCCCTCCATGGGATTTTCCAGACAAGAGTACTGGAGTGGGTTGCTATTTCCTTCTCCAGGGAATCTTCCTGACCTAGGGATCAAACCCAGGTCTCTTGCATTCCAGGCAGACGCTTTAACCTCTGAGCCACCAGGGACATGGCTTTGAAAGGTGAATACAATTTTAAATATAGGTAAGATAGCTATCATAAGAGCTTCAAACTTTATCTTGAAAACATGGGTATTCTTTGAAAGGTTTAAAAAGGAGGAGCACAGCCTTTAGAAAGATCACCCTGATGGAAAGGGAGAAGATAGAATATCAGGATGTTATTTTTAGAGATGTAGAGGGAATTTACATCCTAACCTAGATGATAAGTGATGAGGGTCTAGAACAGGAAAGTAGAAAAGGTAATGGAGGAAAAGGTAAGAACTTCAAAGAGATTTAGAAATAAGAATCCACAGGACATGGTTCTCCATAAATACCAATAGTGAGAGTCATTAAGGTGCTTATGAGATTTCCAGTTGGTGATGAACCAGAAGGTAGGGGGAGACCCAAGTGAGAGGTAGTTCAAGTGAGCTGACTACAGTATGCCCAGCGACAAAGTGACTGCTTAAAGAAGAAACTCACAGTCACCTTTGAGAAGCCAGAGGGAAGTGGGGTTAAAAGTAAAGATGAATTAATGAAGCAACAAGCTTTAAACTTATAAAATCAGACCAACATGTAATGGGACAAAGAAATGGATCAGGAAAATCAGTTCATAACCAAGGTTGTGAATAATGAGGAGATGCAAAGAGTCCATTTTATGTGATGCTGGCTATGTGACAGAGAAGACCTAAGTTCCCATAAGCTTGCGCATCTTCCCTGTCTCCCAAATGAATTCAAGGGGATTCTCCTGGTGAAGTCAGAGGATCATATCTGATACTAATTAGCAGATCAATCTTAGCAATGAAGAACCTGGAGTAGACAATTCTCAGAGTCAGGAGTTTAAGTAAGCTTTATTTTAGATGATTATTCATATGAAGCAGACTCCAAAGAGTAGAGAACAAATATTCTTGGGAAATCAGCTTCATCTCCAGAAAAAAATTGCAGATCGGAATGTGCCCAAGGAGCCCATTGTTCGTGAGGCTGAGGATTCCAAGTCAGAAAGGATGGCTATTTTTAACACCCATAGCTATGTTGTTTAGGACATTGTATAAAAGAGCTGTACAGTCAGATGTTGTGTAGCTAGTTATTTCATGACTCACTTATTTTCACTGACTCAATTTTTTGTCTGTAAATTGGGAATAATAATGTATATACTTTGAACTGCAGCCAGAATTAAATGTGATCTAAAGGGCCTAATATAGGCTTCTCTGGTGGCTCAGTGGTAAAGACTCAGCTTGCAGTTCAGGAGACCCAGGTTTGATCACTGGCTTGGGAAGATCCCCTGACGAAGGAAATGGCAACCCACTCCAATATTCTTGCCTAGGAAAGAGGCAAGAGGAGGAGGAGCCTGGCAGGCTACAGTCCATGGGGTTGCAAAGAGGCAGACATAATTTAGTGACTAAACAACAACAAAGGGCCCAATACAGTACCTCTTTCATAGTGAGTATTCAATAATGGTGACTACTATTCCTCTTGATCAATGGTTCATTTTATTTTGTTATGATTTGTTTGCTCATGAATTGATCCAGGCTGGGCATGGGAAAAATTTATGGAACAATCTGGAAAAAAAAAAATGGGACTTGGAAGACAAAAGTGAGGGCATTATGTCATGAGGCTGACCTAATGAGAATTTACAAAAAAAAAACCATTTTTGATAACTGAATACAACTTCCTCTAAAGAGAACAATTTCAAGACTGGAAATGCACTTGTCAATCCTGCCATGTGTCCTATTGATGCAGAATCTCTGAAACCTGGGACAGTGCCAGCAGAGGAGACTTGGAATGGCCAAGACTGGCCCGTGGGCGTGATCAACATACCAACCATTCAGAGACAGGGCAATTACTCACATTTTTATGGAGAGCTAACTGCTCAAGTAGCAGCTTGCTTGAAAGACAGAAACATCCTTTTGGATACAAGCTGTGTAATGAGGGAATTGCTTGACTAAGCAAATTTTGGGTTAATGGAAAACAGACCCTTCTGTCACCAAGAGCAGCGTCTGCCTGTGTTAAGATTAAATTGTGTATATTGCTGACTGCCCTACATTTTTGCATCAAAAAGAGTGCAGAGAAAGATGACATTTGCAGTAATTTGGCTAAGGGCTATAGCAACCTAATTAGAAATGTTCAGTGCTAAAATCGCTCTTGAAAAATTCAATTCTGAAAATGCAATAAGCAAAACCCGAAACTGGTAGATAACTTAGCACATGTTCTGAGAATAAGTTCTGTATTAGAAGCAATAACACAAAAGTCTCCAGGCCCTCAAGGCAATTGAGAATGAAGCCCTTGTGTTCTTTGAGCCAGATCATCCTGTCAAGGTTTGGTTCCTGGGCTTCTTGAGGCCTAGCTACACTCAGGTTTTTCTCCTCTCCCTACATCATCCCTCCCTACTCCTTTCCCACACGGTTTCTAGAACAGTGGGTCCTAAACCTCAATTAGAATAACCTAGAAGACTTGCTTCAGAGAAGGCAATGGCACCCCACTCCAGTACTCTTGCCTGGAAAATCCTATGGATGGGGGAGCCTGGTGGGCTGCCGTCTACGGTGTGGCACAGAGTCGGACACGACTGAAGTGACTTAACAGCAGCACAAGAAGACTTGCTTTCAGTACTCAAACTCTTTGGACATATGTCTCTTCATTAATCCACTCAACTGATGACTTTGAATGCTTACCCTGTGCCAGGTACTATCTTCCTATCAGATTTCAATATTTTGAGCTCCTTTTTAAAAAGATCATCCTCAGTTTGATTGCTCCAGCCACAACAGTGTCTTGAATGTTATCTTCATGATACACATCCTGAATATGCAGTAGCTATGAACTGATATTTTTCTCTATACCAGTGATTCTCAAACTGAGTTTGCATCAAAATAAATTTAGGAAACTTCTAAAACATCCCAGTGCTTGAACCCTATACCAGATCAGTCAAGGGAGACCTCCATGTCAAGATGCAGGCATGTTATATCTTACAAACTGCCCAGATGATTCAATGTGAAGCTGAGTATGAGACCCACTAAACTCATCCCTGGGGCTCAGACTTGAGTGCACAGTCATGAAGAGGGTGTATTTTGCATATTTTGAGGTTTTAGGTCTAGAAACCTTGATTTGCCAGACTTGGGGACAGAATCTGTGAGTTTTATGAAGCTGTTTCTGGCATAGGTGGTTTGTGAAGCTACTTTAAGGAATTGCTCATGGACCAATCTTGAGTAGGAAGAAGGGACTTAAGGAATTTGGGCCAATCCTTATGCTTCCATGGAGTTATGCCTGCTAGTCCCTCAATCCACTCATCTACCCACCCTTCCAGACCCAGTGTCCTCTCAAGAAACTTCATGATGTACCCTCCTCACCATGAGCACCTGAGCTCTGCCTTCTTAGTTGTCTCTGAATCCTTAGCTCATGGTTTGACTCCTGATATAAAGTGAGAAACTCTTAATACACATGGATTTGAATAACTTGGCTTGGGTTAAATTCACTGCTGCTAGCCCTAACTTTGTGCTCAGTGAAGACAAACTAGTTCATAAATCTAAATTCCTGTCCAGACATCCTGTCCAGTATTCTGGGACCAGGGCTGTTAGACCTCATGTCCTGCCTTATCTCATCATCGTGGGAGCGAGTCCTGGCCTTAACCCTTAACCTGGTTTCTGGTTTCCATGTCTAGTAACAGATTTCACTCATGGAAGCTTCTTTTCTGCTTTTCTAAATTTTACTTTGTATCAGTCAGCTCTGTTGCATAACAAATGGCTTCAAAAATCTCTATGGCTTATAAAAACTGAGTTTCTTCTTTTGTTGTTGTTGTTTTGTTTTGTTTTTTAAATTAATTTATTTTCATTGGAGGGTAATTATTTTACAATATGTGAGACCCAAACTCAAAAAAGTTAAAATAATAAAAATTAATAGAATCTGCTAAAAACAAAACCCTGAGTTTTACCTCTCAGTTGCAACAACATTTGGGCTGAGTGACAACATAGCTCTGCAGCTGCTCTAAAATCCAAGCACCTATGAAAAGTACATACATTTTCCTGGCAGAATGAACTGGGAGTTACCAAAGAAATCATGGTGTGGTTCATAAACCTAGCATTATATCACAAGTTCTCAAAAACATCATTAATCAAAACAAATCATGTAGGTAACCTGATGAGATAGGAGCAATACTTCCACAGAAAATTCCCATGAATCATAAAACAATTGATATAAATATATAAATAAGCCTTTTATAGGGAACAAGAAGCAGTAAAACACAGATTTATGAGATCCCATCACTGTAAAACCCCCTGCCTAACATTAGCCTCCACCTTCCTGGCAATGTTCACATGGTCAATTCCTTTACACACCTATGCCTTCAAAATTCAGCCTCTCAGTCTATAATCATCTGAGATGGTACTTCAGCATCAGTCTTTCCAGTTAATATTCAGGACTGATTTCCTTTGGGATAGACTGGTTGGATCTCCTTGCAGTCCAAGGGACTCTCAAGAGTCTTCTCCAACACCACAGTTCAAAAGCATCAATACTTCTGCACTCAGCTTTCTTTATAGTCCAACTCTCACATCCATATATGACCACTGGAAAAACCATAGCCTTGACTAGACAGACCTTTGTTGGCAAAGTAAGTCTCTGCTTTTTAATATGCTGTCTAGGTTGGTCATAGCTTTTCTTCCAAAGAGTAAGTATCTTTTAATTTCATGGCTACAGTCAACATCTGCAGTGATTTTGGAGCCCCAAAAATAAAGTCTGCCATTGTTTCCACTGTTTCCCCATCTACTTGCCTTGAAGTGATAGGACCAGATGCCATGATCTTAGTTTTATGAATATTGAGCTTTATGCCAACTTTTTCACTCTCCTCTTTCACTTTCATCAAGAGGCTCTTTAGTTCTTCTTCACTTTCTGCCATCAGGGTGATGTCATCTGCATATCTGAGGTTCTTGATATTTCTCCCGGCAATTTTGATTCCAGCTTGTGCTTCATCCAGCCCAGCGTTTCTCATAATGTACTCTGCATATGAGGTAAATAAGCAGGGTGACCATATATAGCCTTGATGTACTCCTTTTCCTATTTGGAACCAGTCTGTTGTTCCATGTCCAGTTCTAACTATGGCTTCCTGACTTGCACACAAGTTTCTCAACAGGCAGTTCAGGTGGTTTGGTATTCTATCTCTTAGAATTTTCCAGTTTGTGGTGATCCACACAGTTTGCTTAAAGCTCAACATTTAGGAAATGAAGATTATGGCATCTGGCCCCATCATTTCATGAGAAATAGATGGGAAAGCAGTGCCAGACTTTATTTTGGGGGGGCTCCAAAATCACTGCAGATGGTAACTGCAGGCATAAAATTAAAAGATGCTTACTCCTTGGAAGGAAAGTTATGACCAACCTAGATAGTATTTTCAAAAGCAGAGATATTACTTTGCCAACAAAAGTCCATCTAGTCAAGGCTATTGTTTTTCCAGTTGTCATGTATGAATGTGACAGTTGAACTGTGAAGAAAGCTGAGCACCGAAGAACTGATGCTTTTGAACTGTGGTGTTGGAGAAGACTCTTGAGAGCCCCTTGGACTGCAAGGAGATCCAGCCAGTCCATTCTAAAGGAGATCAGCCCTGGATGTTCTTTGGAAGGAATGATGCTAAAGCTGAAACTCCAGTACTTTGTCCACTTCATGCGAAGAGTTGACTCATTGGAAAAGACTGATGCTGGGAGGGACTAGGGGCAGGAGGAGAAGGGGATGAGGGAGGACGAGATGGCTGGATGGCATCACCGACTCAATGGACGTGAGTGAGTGAACTCCGGGAGTTGCTGATGGATAGAGAGGCCTGGTGTGTTGTGATTCATGGGGTTGAAGAGTTGTACACGACTGAGTGACTGAACTGAACTGAACTGACACAGTCAAAGGCATTATCATAGTCAACAAAGCAGAAGTAGATGTTTTTCTTGAACTCTCTTGCTTTTTGGATGATCCAATGGATGTTGGCAATTTAGTCTCTGTTCTTTCTGCCTTTTCTAAAACCAGCTTGACTATCTGGAAGTTCACAATTCATTTATTGCTGAAGCCTGGCTTGGAGAATTTTGAGCATTACTTGACTAGCATGTGAGGTGAGTGCAATTGTGCAGTAGTTTCAGCATTCTTTATCATTGCCTTTCTTTGGGATTGGAACAAAAACTGATATTATGAAGAAGTAACAAGAATGTACAGAAGAACTATACAAAAAAGATCTTCACGACCCAGATAATTACCATGATGTGATCACTCACCTAGAGCCAGACATCCTGGAATGTAAAGTCAAGTGGGTCTTAGAAAGTATCACTATGAACAAAGCTAGTGGCGGTGATGGAATTCCTGTTGAGCTATTTCAAATCCTCAGAGATGCTGTGAATGTGCTGCACTCAATATGCCAGCAAATTTGGAAAACTCAGCATTGGCCACAGGACTGGAAAAGGTCAGTTTTCATTCCATATCATGTTCAGCCCTATCCTAAAACAGTGGCTGCCTGTGGGCAGAATTCAGATTGCTGTCTCTTTGGTACAGCTCATGGCACTGCTGTAGCAGATTGGCAGTTTGAATCATGAAAAGCATGCCAGAGTCCTTTCCACTCCAGTCCCCCTTTCTACCCCTGGATGCTCTCAATTGGCCACGCCCTGCACTAATTGCCACCTGCATGTTGAGGGCTCTGCTTTTTGGTTGCTGCTGGCACTAGGTGGTGAAAACTAAGTCTGAAAGATAAGAGAAGACTGAAATCTCAATGAGTAACGCCAGCCATCTTCCTTGGTTAAGAAGATCAGGCTCTCTGGAAGGAGAAAAAAGCATCTGAATCTAGGGGTCATATCATAATAAAAAGTGAGGGACCACTTCCCCTGACACAGCCTGACTCTCCTCCCTTTATTCAGGGATCCTCTGAAGAACATCTGTCAGGACCTGAGCCCAAAGCATGCTTGCCACCCCATTTGACCTGGGATCACCCTAGGCAAATTGAGCTTTTTCCTCTTGTCTCTCTTGTTATATCACATCCTCAGTTTGGACCTTTAGCCTCCAAAGTCTAAAATATTTACCATCTCTTCCTTTAGAGAAAAAGTTTGCCAAACACTGATCCAGAATAAAGTGTCTCCTTTTAAAACTGAACTTCAAAACCTCTTTTGAAAATGATTCCAAAGTCTTACCCTGTTTCACTACTCTACCTGATACAACTGTCATAAAACAAATACGAAACTGATTCCATCCAGGACTGCAGATTTCTTTTTCAATTTCAGTGCATCCTGGAAGAATAGCTCCAGGCTCAGGGAGATTGTTTCTTTCTTTTTCTAAGTACTGATTGAAACATAAGGCAAAAAAAAAAAAAAAAAGTACTGAGGAAACAACAGAGGCTTTATTTGTGGTTATTAGCATTGGCCAAGTGCTGGTTCCCCTGATTTGTTTAGGGCCAATAGTGTAGCTGCCCCTACAAGCAAATAATTGCAGCCAGTTGTCCAAGGTGCCCTCAGTTTTCACCTTCACCTGGCTGGTGCTTTGCCCATTAATGGTAAAGATTCATCCTGTACCCTGGTAAAAACACACCACCAGGTCCTTTTTTCCTTACTTTCTGGTGGAAGAAATAGGTTTACAAGGCGTGAAGGAGACTGGGCTTAGCGTAGCTCATAAATTTCCTTTATGAAGTACACGGAGTGGGACAGTATAGCCTAGTGGTTACAAGACTGGATTCTTGTCACTTAACTAGTATGTAACTTTGGGCAATTCACTTAACCTCTCTGTTCCTCAGTCTCCTTGTCTATTGCCCATTATGCTAATTGAATATAATAATACTTCCAATCTTGCAGCCCTCCAAAAGTGTTCACTTCTTCCTTTCACTGTACTATTCCTGGGCCAAGAGACTCTCCATTGAATGTGAGGCTCACAGTTCCACAAGATGAAGTTATACAGAGAGAACTGAAAGGGAGGAAGTGAGACATGAGGAAGCACAGATAATACGCCACAACCATTCAGAACAAGAAGTAGCATCATTGCTCCTCCTGGATCCCAAGGCTGATGTCTGGAGCCCTGCCATCTGTGTAGTAATTATGCAGGCAGAGTTGGTGGTCAATGGAATAGCACATATAACAAACAATAGAAAAGAAAGCCATAGAATATCAGTGCTAAATCCCAATGATCACTCCTTTTATAGAGGAAAAAGCCCTGAAATGGAAAGAGGACGCATGCATTGGTGGAGAATTATCCAGACAGAAGACTACGAATGAGTTAATACTTAAACTGTAAGAACTTACAAGGCATTGAACAGTTAACTTATATAGATATTTATCTAGACAAAAATATCCAAACCTTAGACAAAAAACTAGTACATTTAAGAGAAATATACAGTCATGCTTTACTAGTCTAGCTATAGAGTAATCACTAAAAGTCTTTTGGTTGATACATATCACAGGTATCTTTCTGTGTATGTGTCTGTGTTTTAAGTGTGTGTGTGTTTGGGTGTGTACACACGTTTATCAGTGTACACTAATCAGTGACAGCCTAATCGGAGTTAGAAGACCTGAGTTTGGTTCCTAGTAGAAGTGGTTCAGTCCTCGCAGGTATCGTTAGTGGCCAATAAAAAATCCACCTGCCAGAGCAGGAGACACAAGAGACACAGTTTTAATCCCTGGGTCCAGAAGACCCCCTGGGGGAGGAAGTGGCAACCCACTCCAGTATTCTTGCCTGGAAAATTCCATAAGCAAAGGAGTCTGGCAGACTACAGTTCTGGCTACAGTTCATGGGGCCCCAAAGAGTCAGACATGACTGAGTGAGCACACACACAAAGAAGTGGTTCATTTCTAGTCTGTGGAATCTTAGAAGGATGATGTAACCTCTTTGGGGTTCAGCTTCCTTAGCTACCTAAACAAATGACCCAGCCCTGCCTATTTCACTGAAGTGTTGTAAGGATTAAAACAGAAAGGTCAAAGTTTGTTGTTTTTTTCTCTGTAGAGATCTGCTTAAGACTGAAAGAGCATGATTACCCACCTGCACGTACCTGAACAGCTTCTAGTCTGCTGCCTGTTTTTGAAAGGCAGTCTGTATGTGGGACAGGACCTCATAAAGTGTGAGCAGCAGGACCACTAGCAGGGGTATTGCAATGCTGAGAAGTTCACCTGTTATAGGTCAAAATTTAGTATAATCTTGGAATAAGTGATAAAAAAATAATCAACTTAAAGTGTTTAAGAAGGCTAATTTTTTCAATGCTTTTCATAATTTGACAAAAAGCAGTTACCAAACTGGTGAGACATTAGCATCATTAAGAGAAATTTTTTAAGCCCCACCAAATACTGATTAACAAAGTCTTAGATGGCTTGGGATTTCCCTGGTGTTGCATTGAAAAGATTCCATGCTTCCACTTCAGGGAGCACGGATTGGATCCCTGGTCAGGGAACTAAAGATCCCTGATGCCATGTGGCAGTGACCAAACATAAACAAACAAAACCAAAAGTCTCGGATGGCTCATAAGAATCTCTGTTTTTATTTATCCTGGTGTGTCTTATGTGTAGCCAGTTTAAGAGCAGCCAGACTATTCATGCAGTGTGTTTTGTCCAATAAAGAAGTGGTGGCCTTTACACAGATGCCTGTTGGTTATAAACTCTTCCTCCTAAACATATTTTTCTCAATGGATCAAGAAAATACCCTAACAGGATGGCGGATTCATGTTGAAGTATAGCAAAACCAATACAATATTGTAAAGTAAAAAATAAATAAATAATTCAAACAATGCTATTTCTATACATTATGTAGGCTACCTTTTCATTCTAAGCTGAGGGAATAAGCAAAGCTTGTGCATCTTGCCTGAGTGATTTGTTTCTACAGTAGATTTGGATTTTTCCCAAAGGACTGCAAGGTGCCCTTGAATCCAGAAACTTCATTACCAGATAATCAGTAATCAGCCAACTAATCAGTAAAGTTGTGTTTATGAGTGGGCCCAATTTGTTTGTGTGATCTATCATGATATATTTGAGGGAGTGGAGAGGTCTATATAAGATGTGTGATGACTTCAGAGGAAAGAAGAGAGAGTGATGTCAGAGAGAGGCTCCATCCCCTGATCCAGCAATACCCATCACCACTCAGTTTGATAATGTCCACTTGCTTTACGTGGTTAATGTGTCCCTGGAGAAAACATTTGTTGGGGATAGAGAGAGTATACACTCGTGTTATCTCACCTACTCTAGGGACTGCTGAGACCAACACTGCATACTCAGTCGTGTTCAGCTCTCTGTGACCTCATAGACTATAGCCTGTCAGGCTTCTCTGTCCATGGAATTCTCCAGGCAAGAATACTGGGGCAAGTTGTCTTTCCTACTCCAGGGGATCTTCCTGAACCAGGGATCAAAGCCATGTCTCTTGTGTCTCCTGCATCGGCAGGTGGATTTTCTACCTACTGGACCACCTGGAAAGCCCAGGGGGCTGCCTTATTAAAGTGAGAGAATGCAGGCAATCCACCTATCTCCTAATACTTTGGTATTATTATGTTCACATATTATTATTATGTTTGCATATTACTGTTAAGTTTAGATATCATTATTAGTTTGCATACTATTAATATTATCATGTTGTAGCATTTGTATAAGACGTAGCCTGAGAGGATGCATTTGATTGATTCCTTACTAATAACTTTAAAGCATCAGTGTTTACTTTTTCCATGTGTTTCCTGATGATTCAGTGGCTCCCTTTTTCCCAATGTACAAAATAACTTGATACAAATCCAGTGTCTGAGTTCAAAGTGAAAATTCAATTCCATAAATATCCTTAAACGTCTCTGCTGCAAACCTTGTATGATGCTAGGTCTTGGGCTTTCAAATTTAAAAATTAAGTTTTCACGTTTAAGTCACAGCAGGATTCATTGGATAAAGTGTACATTTTTGACTCAGAAAGCTCTGGTTGTAACCCTTTTTCCAGCACAGGCTGACTTTATTGTGTGAGTCACCACTCCTTCCTTCTCCTTTTCAATGAGATAGAGATGAAAGTACACCCTGTCTTGCTTAATTGTTGTGAGGTATAATGACAATATGGCTTCTCTGATGACTCAATGGTAAAGAGTCTGCCTGCCAATACAGGAGACACAGGTTTGATGTCTAGGTGAGGGAAGACCCCTGGAGAAGCAAATGGCAACCCACTCCAGTATTCCTGCCTGGTAAATTCCATGAACAAAGGAACCTAGTGGACTACAGTCCATGGTGTCACAGAGTTGGACATGACTTAGCAACTAAACAGCAAACAATGATAATATATATCTGATACACCAGTTTGACAACTTCATTTGATAATAACCTGATAAATATTAGCTGCCATTGTTATCAGTTGTACTATTAGTAATATCATAGTAATGATAGATATTATTTCAGTTTTACAGAGATATTTACTGAAACTAATAATGTTTCAAAGTAACATACAGGTAAAATGTAAAATGCTCACCTCTCAGAAAAGAAGTTATTTTCAGATTAAACAACAACAACAAAAAAATACACACAATATCCCAGGAGGGTTAGCACAATTAACTCCTACCAGGTAAAATAGTGTCCAATTTCCTACAGCTTTCACACCTGTCTCTCACAATAGCAAAATGATTAGGAAAGTTCAACCATTTGTCAGGAGATACAGGTACTCAGTAGAAAAGCCAAAAAATCAACTAGACCCATTATAACCTCTGAATTACATGTACCAAGTGCTTTTTGTTTGGAAGCTGTGAAGTTGGGGTGTGTGGTGGGAGAGGGGTAGTTTTGATCCAGGAGGATCTGAGTTCTCCAAACAAGTCCTTTCGCTGTGCCCAAGTACAAATCATTTCTTTCTTGAGGCACGTTTTTGGATTCCTCTGTTTCCCACCCTCCACCTACAAGGACCTAAGATAGTGTAAGGAAAGGGCTAGCAACGCTGCCTTGATCCCTAGACAGTGTCTGTCCCGATTCCTCAGTCTCCCTACACCGGGGACCAGGCACAAGCCTGAAGCTGCCTTCCTGTCTCTGGCAAAGTTTAGACTCAGTCCTGCTTCTTTTTCATGAGTCTTGCTGCAGCCCCTTAAGACTTCCTTTGTCAAAGGGGCCTCCCACTCAGAGCCCACTCTCCTGTCCAGTGTCTACTTCTGTGATGACTCAGAAGTCTTTTGTACATGTATCCAGAGAAAACCATAATGCAAAAAGACACACACTCCAGTGTTCATTTCAGCACCATTTACAATAGCCAAGACATGGAAGCAACCTAAATGTCCATCAAGAGAGAAATGGATAAAGATGTGCTACAGATATACATAATGGAATACTACTCAGCCATAAAAAGAGTAAAAAAATGTTACTGCTTCTTTTTCATGAGTCTTGCTGCAGCCCCTTAAGACTTCCTTTGTCAAAGGGGCCTCCCACTCAGAGCCCACTCTCCTGTCCAGTGTCTACTTCTGTGATGACTCAGAAGTCTTTTGTACATGTATCCAGAGAAAACCATAATGCAAAAAGACACACACTCCAGTGTTCATTTCAGCACCATTTACAATAGCCAAGACATGGAAGCAACCTAAATGTCCATCAAGAGAGAAACGGATAAAGATGTGCTACAGATATACATAATGGAATACTACTCAGCCATAAAAAGAGTAAAAAAATGTTAACTGCAGCAACATGGATGGACCTAAAGATTGTCATACAAAATGAAGTCAGACAGAGAAAGACAAATACCATATGATATTGCTTATATGTAGAATCTAAAATACGACACAAATGAACTTATTTACGAAATAGAAGCAGACTCACACTCATAGGAAAAAACCCTGTAGTTACTAAGG
>SJYC01019958.1:0-13020 GCA_006408675.1 Madoqua kirkii | reverse complement strand
AAAAATTCAGCACCTTAATATATAAAAACAGTGTTTTTCAATAGTGTGATTTCTATTAAAAATGTTGTGATAATATCTTTTTATATGAATTTGGGAATAATCATAAGTTATAATTACTTGATTAACAGATAACTGTATTTACAAAAAAAAATAATACCTAAAGAGAGCTGTTGTCTTTGGGAGCTGGGCAATTAACAGAAGACTTAGGCTTTGCTTGGACCAGCTATGAGATCTCATATAAATCAGAAACTGTACCATTTCTGGCTCTTACAATAAGTCATCTATGATCAATATCAAAAGGCTAAATACTAGAAAAGACCCCAGAATTTTCTGTCAGCTAGTTGATTCACGATCTTTTAACCTCATCTTTTAAATCATATAATTGTATTGCTATCAGTTGTCTCTGACTACAAGAACCTTGAGAAACTCAATTTAGGGCACTGCTCAAATTCTAACTCTTCAATAGCTATAGTGAGATGATGATTTCTAGTTACTCCCTCCCATAGTCTTTCCCCAAAATATTTGACCTGAGAAATGAGGGAATTACACTCAACCAAAAGTATATCAACCTTGTTAAAAGCAAAAGACCCTTTGTTATTTGTGTGTGTGTGTGTGTTTTGGCGGGGAGGGGTCACCATTTTTAGAAACAAATGTCTACTAAATAAATTACATTTATTCTATAATGATTAGCTCTTTGTTGTTGTTGTTATTGGGCAAGGAAATATATAACTGACAGTAATAGCTTCCAGCATGTGTTTTCCAGTCATAATCATTTCAGCCAACTTGACAGTCCAGTAAATCTGTGTAATCTTGTTGAAAGGTAATGCATCATACCTGTTCTAGGATTAGACCTGTTGAAACGTTCTGTAGCACCTCTGATATTGCCATTAACAAGTTTGGAAAATTCCTGCTCAAAATTATCCTGATGGCCCCCTAAAATTGAGAATACTCAGTACCTGTTATAAAGTCCTAAGTAGATAACTGAACTAGACTCAGAATAGAAGCAAACGTAAATATCAGAAAGGAATTGAAATATTCAGGTTTTATTCATTTTTAATTAGACTGCACACCCCTAGGTGAAATGCATTTTCTTGATTACATTTTATGGGGGTGTTAAGGCATTCTTAACTCATGATGAGTCAAACGTATATTTCAGAGAACTGTTGAAATTTTCCCCAGTAAAACTTGAAAACTTAAGAGAACCCTGTGGTCTGTACGGTTTTCTTTTAGAACTCCTGCCTCTAACCATATGGGTTGCTGAGTAATATGTATTTTTAGGAGGATAGTACATGCCATATACCACCATTGCAATCCTGATAAAAAGGAACTAGCTCTTCACAGTCATACATCAACAGTAATTAAATCTCTGTGTTCTTGCTCCGAGAGGGGGTTCTGTGACCTCAGGAAGCCCTGGGCTTTCTCAGGACTCAATTTCTGCCTTGACCATTGGAAAGGTTGAAGTAGATTCATTCAAACATTTTAAGGCATCTCTTGAGTTCCTTGCTAGATCAAAAGTTCTAAAAAACTATAGGTCGATATAATGCCTTGTCTAGATTTGGTTTTTCTGACATTACAACCCTTGTTTTCTGAAGCAGAGAATTCTTTGACAGACATTACCAAGTCTACATTCTTTGTTTCATTTTTACACATTTATTTATTTTTTTCTTCAACCATTCAGCAGAGTTTTACTAGATACTTACTTTGTACCAAGCACAAAACCAGTAACTACAGAGGAATTATAAAGAAACAGGGTCTGGCTTCAAAATGCTTAGGAGTAGTAATTAAAAACTCAGGTAATTAATTGGGTGATTGTAATTGAATGTGGTTTAAGTGTTGTGGTGGAGAAGCGCTGGGATAATGAACACACACAAGGACACTTAGAGCAGGAAGGGGTTCCCAGGGAAGAAAAATTACTCTCAGAGGGTACCTACAACTTAGTTAGATGAAGAAATATGGTGACATGAGCAGAACCATGTAGACATTTGAAAACATGGTAAGGAGTTTATCAAAGCTGAAGGCTACTGTGTGACAGTCAGGGTGGGAAGTAAAGTGAAAGTTTCTCAGTCCTGTATGACTCTTTGCGACCCCGTGCACGTAGTCCATGGAATTCTCCATGCCCAGAATACTGTGGTGGCTAGCCTTTTATGTGATAGGCAGGGTGGGAAAGCTTGGCTTAATACTGAGCTAAAGAATCAGGCAAGGCATCACATGAGGCAAGTTTTGTGAGTCTGGCAATGAACTTGGATTTCAGCTTAAATGTAATGAGAGGTCACTGGAGTTTAAGCAGTGGGGTGATATTGTCAGATTTGCATTTTAGAAGGATCACTTGGGCAGCAGAAGAAAGAAAAAGGATGAGAGAAGAAAAAGAGAAGGCAAAAAGAGCCTGGCAGTAGAGAAACCAGCTAGGGGTCTTTTGCTAAAATTCAGGAGAATGTCTGAATTTAAAAAAAAGAAAGAAAGAAAGAAAAAGCTGCAGGAAAACTAAGGCCTTGAAGAAATTTGAGAGATAGAAAAGAAAATTATGACTGGACATAAGGACACTAAAGGGTGAATATTCTGGTTAAATTCTTTTGGTCTAAAATTCAGTCTCAAATCACCTTACAAATTAGAGCAAATATAATTGACCACATGGAAAGCCTGTGGATATCCACAGTTGCACTTTGCATCTTTCCCTGTAGACCCTCTACTGAGGTTTCAATGATTGGAAAAAAACAGCATGACAAAAATCTTTTACCAAACAAAAATATCCCCAAACCCCATTAGACAGTGTGTAATGAAATGTTACAAATGGAGGATTACAAGGGGAAAAATATAAATGACCATAAATCCAGGGGGAATCAACTCTTCTTTCCAGATTATGTTCAACTTTAATAAAGAAACTTAATAAGCTCATGCATTCCTGCCAACTTTCAATATGACCACCGCTGATCAATAGCATTTATTTCTGGAGAGAAAGAGGGGCCAGGGAGGGATGTCAGAGCAGCATGTTAGTGCTAAAGCTTGTGAGTAATGACACAGTGTGGCGAGTAATGAAGATTTGATAGAGGAAACAGCCCAGCAAGCCCATCTTTGTCTCTGAATATCAAACTGTGTCTCTCCTCCGAATCCTATTAACACCTCTTATTCTACAACTGGCTTTTGGGCTTCATGTCATCTCACAGGAAAACAAAAAAAGAAAATGCTGTTTATTTTCCCCTGTGTTTATAAATCTAAATAAAACTCAACACTTTGAAATTGGAAATGAAATTTTGGTCAGATGCCAGTTTCACATAGGGAAGGATGAACTTAACAGATAATCGGAGCTTTTCCACTGTGGTATGGATTGTCTTGGGAAGAACGAGGCTATGATTGTTTATAAAAATATAGAAGAGAAAAGCAGATGAATATTACTTAAGACATTGGTAAGAGGATTCCTGCACAGGAAAAAATTTAGGTGAAATTAATTCTCAAAGTCCTTACAATCCCCAAATCTCTCTTATTTCTTTCTTACCTTTCTTTCTCTATCTTTATTTTTCCTCCTCCTCACTCATTCTTTTAAATGTATATCCTGCAGGGTTTTTTTTTTTTTTTTCAGAAAAATACTTAAAGATAGCCTATAGATACGTTGACAATAAAACACAATATAAAGAAAATAAAGAAATGGATGCAAAATAAAAATAAGAATCTGAGATGAAGTGGCTCAGCGTTAAAGACTCTGCCTGCAATGCAGGGGCAACAGGAGATGTGGGTTCAACCCCTGGGTTAGGAAGATCCCATGGAGAAGGAAATGACAACCCAATCCAGTATTCTTGCCTGCAGAATCCCATGGCCAGAGAAGGATGGCAGGCTATAGTCCATAAGGCCACAGAGTCCAACAAGACTATAGTGATTTAGCACGCACAAGAGGTGGATTAGTATTCAGAATATAAATCTTAAAATAGTGCATATTTTCTAGACATGAGGTTATATTTTGTTTGGTGCTTGTTAGAGAAAGAATTAAATTAATTATTAGACAAATAAAGGGAGAATTATAAACAAAGAATTATAAACACATTATCAATCTGATAATGAAAACAATATTTTCTTAGAAGAAAAAACATATTTTCTTGGTTCTGACCTCTAAATTTCTTCTTAGGGGTTTTCATAAATAGAAGACCTTATGATTTTGGTGGGTTACATCTTCAAAGTTTTGTTTTAATAATTCCAACATTACAAATAACTGTGAAAAGAAGAGAAGCAAAAAACAAAAGGGAAAACGAAAGATATACCCATTTGAATGCAGAGTTCCAAAGAATAGCAAGGAGAGATAAGAAAGCCTTCCTCAGTGATCAGTGCAAAGAAATAGAGGAAAACAATAGAATGGAAAGGCTAGAGATCTCTTCAAGAAAATCAGAGATACCAAGGGAGCATTTCATACAAAGATGGGCTTGATAACAACAGAAATGGCATGGACCTAACAGAAGCAGAAGATATTAAGAAGAGGTGGCAAAAATACACAGAAGAACTGTGTATTTCACAAGATCTTCACAATGTTGTGATCACTTATCTAGAGCCAGACATCCTGGAATATGAAGTCAAGTGGGCCTTAGAAGCATAACTACAAACAAAGCTAGTAAAGGTGATGGAATTCCAGTGGAGCTCTTTCAAATCCTGAAAGATGATGCTGTGAAAGTGCTGCACTCAATATGCCAGCAAATTTGGAAAACTCAGCAGTGGTCACAGGACTCAGAAAGTTAGTTTTTATTCCAGTCCCAAAGAAAGGCAGTGTGAAAGAATGCTCAAACTACCACACAATTGCACTCATCTCACATGCTTGTTAAGTAAACATAAAAATCTTCAATCCAGTCTTCAGAAATACATGAACTCTGAACTTCCAGATGTTGAATCTGGCTTCAGAAAGAGCAGAGGAACCAGAGATTAAATTGCCAACATCTGCTGGATCATCGAAAAACAAGAGAGTTGCAAAAACCTCTATTTCTGCTTTATCGACTATGCCTTTGACTGTGTGGATCACAATAAACTTTGGAAAATTCTGAAAGAGATGGGAATACCAGACCACCTGACCTGCCTCTTGAAATCTGTATGCAGGTCAGGAAGCAATGGTTAGAACTGGACATAGAACAGAAGTCTGGTTCCAAATAGGAAAAGGAATACGTCAAGGTTGTATACCTTCCTTATTTAGCTTAAATACAGAGTACATTATGAGAAACTCTGTCCTGGATGAAGCACAAGCTGAAATCAAGATAGCTGGGAGAAATAATCAATAACCTCAAATATGCAGATGACACCACCCTTGTGGCATAAAGAGAAGAAGAACTTAAGAGCCTCTTGATGAAAGTGAAAGAGCAGAGTGAAAAAGCTGACTTAAAGTTCAACATTCAGAAAACTAAGATCATGGCATCTGGTCTCATCACTTCAAGATGGGGAAACAATGGAAACAGTGACAGACTTTATTTATTTATTTATTTATTTATTTATTTATTTATTTATTTGGGGGGCTCCAAAATCACTGTAGATGGTGATTGAAGCCATTAAATTAAAAGATGTTTACTCCTTGGGAGAAAAGTTATGACCAACCTAGATAGCATAATAAAAAGCAAGACATGACTTTGCCAACAAAAGTCCATCTAGTCAAAGCTATGGTTTTTCCAGTGATCATGTTTGGATGTGGGAGTTGGACTATAAAGAAAGCTGAGCACCGAAGAATTGATGCTTTTGAACTGTGGTGTTGGAGAAGACTCTTGAGAGTCCCCTGGATTGCAAGGAGATCCAACCAGGCCATCCTAAAGATCAGTCCTGAATATTCATTGGATGGATTAATGCTAAAGCTGAAGCTACAGTACTTTGGCCACCTGATGCGAAGAACTGACTCATTTGAAAAGACCCTGATGCTGGGAAAGATTTAAGGCAGGAGGAGAAGAGGACAACAGAGGATGAGATGGCTGGATGGCATCACTGACTCAATGGACATGACTTTGAGTAAACTCTGGGAGTTGGTGATGGACAGAGAGGCCTGGGCATGCTGCAGTCAATGGGCTCTCAAAGAGTCAGACATGACTGAGTGACTGAACTGAACTGATTGAAACAATGAGCACTCTTAACAAGGATATTTCTGTATGTTTGTTTGTTTTTTGCTGTTTTTCTATTTTTTCTAAATTTTTACACCAATGAAAATACTTTAAAAAAAAAATTTCCTTATAAGCTTTACCAGCATGTGATTTTAAGAGTGCTGCAGTCCATGGGGTCGCAAAGAGTTGGACATGACAGAGCAACTGAACTGAACTGAACTGAATAATGTTTGTATGATAGAGGATTCTAAATTAAGTTCAACCTATCAAGATATAATTAACTTCTCATAGCAGGGTTCTTTATAAAGTTACTGTTCTAGTGTATTCAGGGTCAACACCTATCTGGCTCATTGGGTTTTTTGTACAATTTGTTTCTTGTATAATGATTGAATTAATAAATAAGTATTCACAGTGGATCTACTTTATGTGCTATAGTGAAGAATATTTTTTTCTTGTCTTATTAGTAAGAATTTTTTTAAAGTTTAATCAAAAGTATTTATTGCTTTTGATTATATTTTATCATATTTTGATGCTAGAGCAATAATTAAATTATCAGTATTTTAAATGTTTGTTGTATAAATTTTTAGGTACTTTAAAACTGGTTAAAAATAAGCTGAGATATCCTGATTTTTAAATTACTGATGATAAGCTGAGATACAAGGGTCCTATGGCAAAAATTTGGGGGAAAACAAATAAGAGGAGGATAAAGAGAAAACCAATATGAAGAAAATATCAAGTGAAAAACGTCTGAATTCAAGTGTCAGTATTACTCTTTACTACTTTTGTATTGTGGAGGAACAAAATCAATCTGAGCTCCAGTCTCTTCATCTCTATTGAAAACATCAATACTACTTCTCAGTTTTATTGTGAGGCTTAAATAAAGTAATGAAAACCAAAATGTAAACTATTATGCTTTTTGCAATGATAAATAATTATTCCTGCTATAGTTTTTATATAAAAAAGTAATTGGAGTTTTCATAAGCAAGCTAACAACTGAATTTCCAAGGCCACAATGCCTTTGGAACATAGACAGACTTTTGCTTATTCTGAAGTTCTCTGTAATATTTTAGGGATGTGGTGGATAATATAGGAAAGAACAAGGGAGTTACTTTTTCTCCACCTTTCTGATGATCTTCCACCCTAAGGCAATATTTTCTAGCAATAATAAACACTGAGAAAAGCAATGGGAATTCTGTTTTCAGATACAAATCAAGTTTTCCTAGTACCAAAGGCTAGATAAGACATGTCTAAGAGAAAGAGACAACTATCTAGGGCCATGGCATAGAGAAGTTTTATTGTTAATGATCAGGAAAACCACGCTGTACAAATAGGGAAATTTCCATTAGCCAGAAATATTTTTCTTCACATTATATCTATAAAATGATTTCAGAATAATAGAAAGGATTCTCAACTCTGGTCTGGGTCACACGTCACCTTCATTTTAGGTTCCTGTGTCTTCTACAGATCTGAAGCAGTTGTGTTTCTTTCATGAAGTCTTTCATGATGTAAAAAATTGCATTTTCTCTTGTTTCTGAAATGTGGGACATCCTTATACCTCTGCAATAATTTCTATTAAATCTTGTCTTTTTTTTTGAGGGGGGGAAGGATTATTTGTAAATTTCACTTATTTTATCACTGACTCAACAAACTTTTATTATACATCTTTCATTATGTTCTAGGCATGATGCTTAGATGATGATGAAAATACATAAAACTCAGGAGAAGATTAAGACATAAACACATTTTTTTCAATCAACATGTTAGGTGCACTGATAAATACATAGGTTGTGATGAGGAAACAAGATCAGTTTCCAGCTGAAGTGGTAAAATCACTAAATGTGATACAGAAGAGATGACATAAAAGCAGTATAAACTGTCTTGAAAGTTGAGGGTTAGCCAAGAGGATTGATATAAGAGTAGGGTGTCTCTGATACAAAACAGCAACATTACAACAGATGTTAAGTGAGACATTTATGTGTAATAAGAAAATACAAATAATTAGATAGAACCAACGATGCAAAAGAGGAAGCTTCAAATAGGGCATGGGCTACATTAGGGGGTACTTTGAATGAATGTCATGCTGAGAATTAGGGTTTGTATACAGGCAATGAGACACCTGAATGAAATTAACTAGGAGCATGATGGATTTGCATTATGAAGGTCAAGCTATGCCACAGCAGGAGTGATGTCCATGAGTAGGAGAGAGACAGAGGAAAGGAGGAAGGGAGACTAGTTCAGTTCAGTTCAGTTCAGTCGTTCAGTCATGTCTGACTCTTTCCAACCTCATGAATCACAGCACACCAGGCCTCCCTGTTCATCACCATCTATCAGAGTTCACTCAGACTCACGTCCATCGAGCCCGTGATGCCATCCAGCCATCTCATCCTCGGTCGTCCACTTCTCCTCCTGCCCTAAATCCCTCCCAGCATCAGAGTCTTTTCCAATGAGTCAACTCTTCGCATGAAGTGCCCAAAGTACTGGAGTTTCAGCTTTAGCATCATTTTTTCCAAAGAAATCTCAAGGTTGATCTTCAGAATGGGCTGGTTGGATCTCCTTGCAGTCCAAGGGACTCCCAAGAGTCTTCTCCAACACCACAGTCCAAAAGCATCAATTCTTCAGTGCTCAGCCTTCTTCACAGTCCAGCTCTCACATCCATACATGACCACAGGAAAAACCATAGCCTTGACTAGACGGACCTTAGTCAGCAAGGTAATGTCTGCTTTTGAATATACTATCTAGGTTGGTCATAACTTTTCTTCCAAGGAGTAAGCGTCTTCTAATTTCATGGCTGCAGTCACCATCTGCAGTGATTTTGGAGCCCCCAAAATAGAGTCTGACACTGTTTCCACTGTTTCCCCATCTATTTTCCATGAAGCGATGGGACTGGATGCCATGATCTTCGTTTTCTGAATGTTGAGCTTTATGCCAACTTTTTCACTCTCCTCTTTCACCTTCATCAAGAGACCCTTTAGCTCCTCTTCACTTTGTGCGATAAGGGTGGTGTCATCTGCATATCTGAGGTGATTAATATTTCTCCCGGCAATCTTGATTCCAGCTTGTGTTTCTTCCGGTACAGTGTTTCTCATGATGTGTTCTGCATTGAAGTTAAATAAGCAGAGTGACAATATACAGCTTTGACGTACTCCTTTTCCTACTTGCAACCAGTCTGTTGTCCCATGTCCAGTTCGAACTGTTGCTTCCTGACCTGCATACAGATTTCTCAAGAGGCAGGTCAGGTGGTCTGGTGTTTCCATCTCTTTCAGAATTTTATATAGTTTATTGTGATCCACACAGTCAAAGGCTTTGGCATAGTCAATAAAGCAGAAATAGATGTTTTTCTGGAACTCTCTTGCTTTTTCCATGATCCAGTGGATGTTGGCAATTGGATCTCTGGTTCCTCTGTCTTTTCTAAAACCAGCTTGAACGTCTGGAAGTTCACGGTTCATGTACAGCTGAAGCCTGACTTGGAGAATGTAGAGCATTACTTTTCTAGCATGTGAGATGAGGGCAATTGTGCAATCGTTTGAGCATTCTTTGGCATTGCCTTTCTTTGAGATTGGGATGAAAACTGATCTTTTCCAGTCCTGTGGCCACTGCTGAGTTTTCCAAATTTGCTGGCATATTGAGTTCAGCGCTTTCACAGCATCATCTTTCAGGATTTGAAATAGCTCAACTGGAATTCCATCTCCTTCACTAGCTTTGTTCATAGTGATGCTTTCTAAGGCCCACTTTACTTCACATTCCAAGATGTCTGGCTCTAGATGAGTGATCATATCATCATGATTATCTGGGTCTTGAAGATCTTTTTTGTACAGTTCTGTGTATTCTTGCCACCACTTCTTAATATCCTCAGCTTCTGTTAGGTCCATCTTTGCATGAAATATTCCCTTGGTATCTCTAATATTCTTGAAGAGATCTCTAGTCTTTCCCATTCTGTTGTTTTCCTCTATTTCTTTGCACTGATCACTGAAAAAGGCTTTCTTATCTCTTCTTGCTATTCTTTGGAACTGTGCATTCAAATGCTTATATGTTTCCTTTTCTCCTTTGCTTTTCACCTCTTTTCTTTTCACAGCTATTTGTAAGGCCTTCCCAGATAGACATTTTGCTTTTTTGCATTTTTTTTTTCCACGGGGACAGTCTTGATCCCTGTCTCCCATACAATGTCACGAACCTCATTCCATAGTTCTTTAGGCACTCTGTCCATCAGATCTAGGCCCTTAAATCTATTTCTCACTTCCACTGTATAATCATAAGGGATTTGATTTAGGTCATACCTGAATGGTCTAGCAGTTTTCCCTACTTTCTTCAATTTCAGTGTGAATTTGGCAATAAGGAGTTTATGATCTGAACCACAGTCAGCTCCTCGTCTTGTTTTTGTTGATTGTATAGAGCTTCTCCATCATTGGCTGCATATAATATAATCAATCTGATTTCAATGTTGACCATCTGCTGATGTCCATGGGTAGAGTCTTCATGGTGAGGAGTCTCTGTCTGGGGTCCTGGCTAAGGAAGCCCTGTTACCTCCAGTGTTCCTATAAACCCCCAACAAAACAAATGCTATTCTCCATTCTACAACTTACCCCATGTCTGAGGTCAGGGGCAGCAGCCTAGAGTACCAGGCTGCGTCGGTGCAGGAACTGCCGAGAGGAGGTAGACCGCGTCCGAGGTCAGGGGCAGGTGGAAGAAGCCTTCTCCTTTGCTTTTTACCTCTCTTCTTTTCACAGCTATTTGTAAGGCCTCCCCAGACAGTTGTCATCTGAATACATACTCTGGGTGAGAAAGTTCCTGAAGTTAAAAAGAGATGAATGATTTTACTTCCAAAATCTTGAAATCAGTTTTAAAGTCCAACTCTTGAAATAAGACAAGGACACCATTGAAGGTACAACTACTTTTAGACTGCATTCCTTCGGAATATTGACTGACCAGAGTTATCACATTGCTTTCCCTTACTTTACACTTTATTGGCTCGCTCCTTACTTGTGGACCATGAACAATTGGAAATCTCTCTTAAAGGGCCCCTTAACATTCTCTTCTGTTGGAAACACTAGTACATTCTGTCCTTCCCTTTATATACCAGCTGCTCCACCAAACCACTGTATCCACTTCCTGAATTCCCACTGATTTTTGCTCATCTGTAGTTTGACTTTGCCTCCACAGAAACATCATTCTAATAATGCCATCAGTGGTTTGTAATTGCTGAATCTATGGGGTTCTTGTCATTTTTTATCTCCTTTCCTCTCTAATGACCAGTGCATTTTCTCGGCAAAACTCTATTAGTCTTTGCCCTGCTTCATGCCTCATTCCAAGGCCACGTTTGCCTGTTACTCCAGGTGTTTCTTGACTTCCTACTTTAGCATTCCAGTCCCCTATAATGAAAAGGACATCTTTTTTGAGTTTTAGTTCTAAAAGGTCTTGTAGGTCTTCATAAAACCGTTCAACTTCAGCTTCTTCAGTGTTACTGGTTGGGGCATAGACTTGGATAACTGTGATATTGAGTGGTTTGCCTTGGAAACGAACAGAGATCATTCTGTCGTTCTTGAGATTGCATCCAATTACTGCATTTCAGACTCTCTTGTTGACCATGATGGCTTACTCCATTTCTTCTGAGGGATTCCTGCCTGCAGTAGTAGATATAATGGTCATCTGAGTTAAATTCACCCATTCCAGGCCATTTTAGTTCGCTGATTCCTAGAATGTCAACGTTCACCCTTGCCATCTCTTGTTTGACTACTTCCAATTTGCCTTGATTCATGGACCTGATATTCCAGGTTCCTATGCAATATTGCTCTTTACAGCATCAGACATTGCTTCTATGACCAGTCACATGCACAACTGGGTATTGTTTTTGCTTTGGCTCCATCCCTTCATTCTTTCTGGAGTTATTTCTCCACTGATCTTCAGTAGCACATTGGGCACCTACTGACCTAGAGAGTTCCTTTTTCAGTATCCTATCATTTTGCCTTTTCATGCTGTTCCTGGAGTTCTCAAGGCAAGAATACTGAAGTGGCTTGCCATTCCCTTCTCCAGTGGACCACGTTCTGTCAGACCTCTCCACCATGACCCGCCTGTCTTGGGTTCCCCCACAGGCATGGCTTGGTTTCTTTGAGTTAGACAAGGCTGTGGTCTTGGTGTGATTAGACTGACTAGTTTTCTGTGAGTATGGTTTCAGTGTGTCTGCCCTCTGATGCCCTCTTGCAACACCTACCATCTTACTTGGGTTTCTCTTACCTTGAGCATGGGGTATCTTTTCACAGCTGTTCCAGCAAAGTACAGCTGCTGTTTCTTACCTTGAACGAGGGGTATCTCCTTACTGCCGTCTTCCTGACTTTCAATGTGGGATAGCTCCTTTAGGCCCTCCTACTCCTGCACAGCCACGGTTCCTTGGGTTGATCCTTCTGGCTGCCAGCCCTGGCCTCAGGCGTGGGTGGCTCCTCCCAGCTGCTGCCCCTGGTCTCAGGCTCGCATTGTCTCCTCAGCGTCACTGCCCCTGGCCTTGAGCGTGAGGTGGCTTCTTCCACCTGCCCCTGACCTCGGACGCGGTCTACCTCCTCTCGGCAGTTCCTGCACCGACGCAGCCTGGTACTCTAGGCTGCTGCCCCTGACCTCAGACATGGGGTAAGTTGTAGAATGGAGAATAGCATTTGTTTTGTTGGGGGTTTATAGGAACACTGGAGGTAACAGGGCTTCCTTAGCCAGGACCCCAGACAGAGACTCCTCACCATGAAGACTCTACCCATGGACATCAGCAGATGGTCAACATTGAAATCAGATTGATTATATTATATGCAGCCAATGATGGAGAAGCTCTATACAATCAACAAAAACAAGACGAGGAGCTGACTGTGGTTCAGATCATAAACTCCTTATTGCCAAATTCACACTGAAATTGAAGAAAGTAGGGAAAACTGCTAGACCATTCAGGTATGACCTAAATCAAATCCCTTATGATTATACAGTGGAAGTGAGAAATAGA
>SJYC01019956.1:0-15510 GCA_006408675.1 Madoqua kirkii | reverse complement strand
AGATGTACAAGATGGTTTTAGAAAAGGCAGAGGAACCAGAGATCAAATTGTCAACATCTGCTGGATCATGGGAAAAGCAAAAGAGTTCTACAAAAACATCTATTTGTGTTTTATTGACTATGCCAAAGCCTTTGTGTGGATCACAATAATGTGTGGAAAATTCTGAAAGAGATGGGAATAACAGACCCCCTGACCTGCCTCTTGAGAAACCTATATGCAGGTCAGGAAGCAACAGTTAGAACTGGACATGGGGCAACAGACTGGTTCCAAATAGGAAAAGGAGTATGTCAAGGCTCTATATTGTCACCCTGCTTATTTAACTTCTATGCAGAGTACATCATGAGAAATGCTGGGCTGGAAGAAGCACAAGCTAGAATCAAAATTGCTGGGAGAAAGATCAATAACCTCAGATATGCAGATGACACTACCCTTATGGCAGAAAGTAAAGAGGAACTAAAAAGCCTCTTGATGAAAGTGAAAGAAGAGAGCGAAAAAGTTGGCTTAAAGATAAACATTCAGAAAACTAAGATTATGACATCTGGTCCCATCACTTCATGGGAAATAGATGGGGAAACATTGAAAACAGTGTCAGACTTTATTTTGGGGGCTCCAAAATCACTGCAGATGGTGACTGAAGCCATGGTATTAAAAGACACTTACTCCTTGGAGCGAAAGTCATTACAACCTAGATAGCATATTGAAAAGCAGAGACATTGCTTTGCCAACAAAGGTCTGTCTAGTCAAGGCTTTGGTTTTTCCTGTGGTCATGTATGGATGTGAGAGTTGGACTGTGAAGAAGGCCGAGTGCTGAAGAATTTATGCCTTTGAACTGTGTTGTTGGAGAAGACTCTTGAGAGTCCCATGGACTACAAGGATATCCAACCAGTCCATCATAAAGGAGATCAGTCCTGGGTGTTGTTTGAAAGGAATGATGCTAAAGCTGAAACTCCAGAACTTTGCCCACCTCATGCCAAGTGTTGATTCATTGAAAAAGACTGATGCTAGTAAGGATTGTGGGCAGGAGGAAAAGGGACAACAGAGGATGAGATGGCTCCATGGCATCACTGACTCAATGGACATGAGTTTGAGTGAACTCCAGGAGTTGGTGATGGACAGGGAGGCGTGGTGTGCTGCAGTTCATGGGGTTGCAAAGAGTCAGACACGACTGAGTGACTGAACTGAACTGAACTGAGGCCATTGGGGTGGGGCCCTAAAACAGTAAGATTGGGCCCTTATAAATATGAAGGAAGAGACATCAGAGATTCTCTATCTCTCTTTCCACATGTATATAGAAAAGGTCATGTGAAGACACAGGAATAAAGGTGGCTATCTCTAAGCCAAAAGAGAGGTCTCACCAGAAAGTGAATTTTGTAGCACTTTGATCTTGGACCTGTTGTCTCCAAAAATGTGAAAAAAATTATTTCTGTTTAACCACCCAGCCTATTGTATTCTATGTCACTTGAGCAGACTAAGACAAATATTAGAATAAGATGCCATTAAATTGATTTAGACCTTGGTCTATGATTTACAGGTTAATCATCTTCAAATGTTTAAAAAGACCATTCATGAACTCAATCCACTCCTGTCTAGTTTCCTAGCCTCATCTCTCACCATTGCTCATCAGCTTTATAATTTTTGACCCTTAATGCCAATTGCTTGCTTTTATGCCAAATTGTTCCATGTTTCTCTGCCTTGCTACAACATAGTTCTTAAATCTGGAGTATATATCTTGAAGAACATACAACATAGCACACCTTGTTTTAGTCATATGCATCCCTTCTTACTAAATGTGTGGTTGGGAAAGTTACAGCTCCTCTCTGTCTCAATTTTGTCTTCTGAAAATAGAGATTACAATAGACTGTACTTCATAGGATTCTATGTTAGTAAATTTTTTACAAAATACATTTATCTACAAAATCTCAGTGGCTTAAGCCAACAAAAATGTACCTCTTGGTCATATCACATTTCTGTCTGTGGGTCAGCTGCAGCTGTGCATGGCTCTGTTCCATGTGTCTTCTCATTCTAATACCCAGTCTGAAGGGGAGGATATCATGTTGGACACACCCATTCTCATTGCCAAGAAGAAACAAACTGAAATATACTATTGTTCTTCAAGAGTTTGCTTGGATGGGCATCTTCACATCTTTTTATATCCCATGAACAAGGCAAGTCATGTGGCTAAGCCTAAAGTGAGTGGGATGGGGAAACTGGTTTCAGAAGGAGTAGACAAGATACACAATAACAGGGAGGGTTGAAAAGCCCTCTTACTAGGAAAAGAAGAAGTGCATAACTGAATAATAATACAATCTAACACAGAGATCTTATCAGGATTATTAGATATGTTATTTGCTCAGTGCTGCTGCTGCTGCTAAGTCGCTTCGGTTGTGTCTGACTCTGTGCGACCTCATAGACGGCAGCCCACCAGGCTCCCCCATCTGTGGGATTCTCCAAGCAAGAACACTGGAGTGGGTTGCTATTTCCTTCTCCAATGCATGAAAGTGAAAAGTGAAGGTGAAGTCACCCAGTCGTGTCCGACTCTTAGCGACCCCATGGACTGCAGCCTACCAGGCTCCTCCATCCATGTGATTTTCCAGACAAGAGTACTGAAGTGGGGTGCCATTGCCCTCTCCAACTTGCTCACTTACTCACTATAAATGCTAAATTATTGTAATTATTTTAAATTCCAGATCAGACATTATACCTTCTCAGAAGTCCTCTGGACACATCTCCACCTACCCACTATTCCTGAGATGGTCAGTAATCCCCTCTAAAACTTTGCATCATACACATGCTGCTCTGCAATTCTTTTCTGTCCATGTTTTATTGGTTTTTATGACTAACAGACTCTGCCATCATTCACTAATGTAATCAATACTTGTTGAAGGGCCACTACTGTGCTAAGCATGGTGAGGTGAAATAAAGAAAGAGGCAGTCTTCAGTGATAAACCTCATAGTCGCAGGGGAGCAATAAACAAGTACACAGACATTCCAAATATAACATAACAAGTACAGTAATAAGGCAGACACCTGATAATAAATATTGATTTAAGCTAAATTAATCATATTCCCTCTGTGTTGAGCCAATTCAACTTAAGCTTCCAAAATCAAGAGCCCATCTTTAAGACTCTTTATATATTGTCTTGTTCTTGATGCAAGCAAATGGCTCTTCATTACTTTTTGCTGTCAAATATAAGCAGAGAATCTCTTGAGACTGGAGTCAGAAGTAGAAAACCAGAATGTAAACAAGAAGCAATAAAAAAATATAAGCATCTAGCTCAGAAGGCTTTGTGAATTCATTGGTGCTGCAGGTACTTATACAGACAAGAGAAGAAAGGAACATTTCCAGGAATTTCTTAGTGGCAGGTGTGGCAGAGAAAACAGGATGAATATTGCGGAGAAATATCAGCAATTTTTCAAATGTACTTTTGGGAGCAAAAGTCTTTAAAAAATTGATTAGAGTATAGTTGATTTAAAATTGTTAATTTTAGGTATACCAAAAGCCTTTTTGAATGATTAAAATAGTAAATGAATCAGTTCAGTTCAGTTCAGTTGCTCAGTTGTGTCTAACTCTTTGCAACCCCATGAACCACAGCACGTTAGGCCTCCCTGTCCATCACCAACTCCCAGAGTCCACCCAAACCCATGTCCACTGAGTCAGTGATGTCATCCATCTCGTCCTCTGTCATCCCCTTCTCCTCCTGCCCTCAATCTTTCCCAGCATCAGAGTCTTTTCCAATGAGTCAGCTCTTCGCATCAGGTGGCCAAAGTACTGGAGTTTCAGCCTCAACATCAGTCCTTCCAGTGAACACCTAGGACTGATCTTTAGAATGGACTGGTTGGATCTCCTTGCAGTTCAAGGGACTCTCAAGAGTCTTCTCCAACACCACAGTTCAAAAGCATCAATTCTTCTACACTCAGCTTTCTTTATAGTCCAACTCTCACATCCATATATGACCACTGGAAAAACCATAGCCTTGACTAGATGGACCTTTGTTGGCAAAGTAATGTCTCTGCTTTTTAATATGCTATCTAGATTGGTCATAACTTTCCTTCGGCCTTCCCTCATTGGGCCTAAAGCCTAAACTAAGAACATCATCCACCCTTCCATGTGGCAGCTGATGAATAACAACTGTTGAACATCTACTAACTTTACATTTACCTCCATCACAACCACCCTATGGATTACATCACTGATGTTTGTTATTTACACCTTACTGATGAGGAGAGAATGCTTAACTAGCCCAGGTTCACATAGAAAAGAAGCAGGCCAAAGCAGTACAGAGCAGTCAGAATTTAGAGTATGTACCCCTTCTCATTCATACCTCCCATGACCATAGCTTGAAACCACCATTTGATAAGGAAATATGTTGAACCTGCATCAGGATCGAGGAAACATCAGTTCAGTTCCAGCTCCCAACCGCATACAACATAACTTTCAAAAAAGTATACCGATACCCTGGACTTCCACTCTCTCATCTACCAAAGGAGATTAGATCAGACCTCCTAAAGTTCTTCATTTTTTTCTCACCTTAATATAGCAGATGAGTAAGACACGCTCATGAACAGCAGTGTCGCACTATGACAGTGATGCCAGGAGAGTCAAGAGCACAAGGCTAGATCAATCATGTGATGAGGAACTGGAAAACATACTGTTTATTATTGTGGTAAGGTTTGATGTTCACGAATCACTGGGCTAGAATTTCTCTAAGACCTTCTCAGCTCTAACATTTCACAATTCTGCCATATTTTTTCAGAGTGCTTAAACTTTTAGGAAATTATAGGTGACATTACAGAGAAATTTTTTCACTCTTTTCAATATCCTTTCTCTTAAACATGGATACTCCTCACAAGAATAATGGAGTGGGTAGCCATCCCCTTCTCTAGGGGATCTTCCCAACCCAAGGATCAAACCCAAGTTTCCTGCATTGGCAAGCAGATTCTTTACCATCTGAGCCACTAGGGAAGCCCAAACACTGATAACAATATAAATTATATTATCATGATCCAAGTGAGCTGAGAGGAGGTAGTGTAAGCAAAATAAATGTTTTTGAATAGACAAGTTATAAAAATATCCCAGCAACACTGATGGACAATGGTTACTGAGAGCTTTTTTTCTTAAAAATCAGGTTTAAATACACCATCTCTAGGGATTAAGCAGTTTACTAAATAGGCATAATTTCTTTCTTAGATCATAGAAATATTAATGGTTATGGAAGTACCAGTTCAGTTCAGTCGCTCAGTCGTGTCCGACTCTTTGCGACTCCGTGAACTGCAGTACGTCAGGCCTCCCTGTTCATCACCATCTCTCAGAGTTCACTCAGACTCACGTCGATCAAGTCCATGATACCATCCAGCCATTTCATCCTCGATTGTCCCCTTCTCTTCCTGCCCCCAAACCCTCCCAGCATCAGAGTCTTTTCCAATGAGTCAACTCTCCGCATGAGGTGGCCAAGTACTGAAGTTTCAGCATTAGCATCATTCCTTCCAAAGAACACCCAGGGTTGATCTCCTTTAGAATGGACTGGTTGGATCTTCTTGAAGTCCAAGGGACTCTCAAGAGTCTTCTCCAACACCATAGTTCAAAAGCATAAATTCTTTGGCACTCAGCTTTCTTCACAGTCCAAGTCTCACATCCATACATGACCACAGAAAAAACCATAGCATTGACTAGACAGAGCTTAGTTGGCAAAGTAATGCCTCTGCTTTTGAATATGCTACCTAGGTTGGTCATAACTTTTCTTCCAAGGAGTAACCGTCTTTTAATTTCATGGCTGCAATCACCATCTGCAGTGATTTTGGAGCCCCCCAAAATAAACTCTGAGGCTGTTTCCACTGTTTCCCCATCTATTTCCCATAGTGATGGGACTGGATGCCATGATCTTCGTTTTCTGAATGTTGAGCTTTAAGCCAACTTTTTCTCTCTCCTCATTCACCTTCATCAAGAGGCCCTTTAGCTCCTCTTCACTTTCTGCCATAAGGGTGGTGTCATCTGCATATCTGAGGTTATTGGTATTTCTCCCGGCAATCTTGATTCCAGCTTGTGTTTCTTCCAGCCCAGTGTTCCTCATGATGTACTCTGCATATAAGTTAAATAAGCAGGGTGACAATATAGAGCCTTGACATACTCCTTTTCCTATTTGGAACCAGTCTGGTGTTCCATGTCCAGTTCGAACTGTTGCTTCCTGACCTGCATATAGATTTCTCAAGAGGCAGGTCAGGTGGTCTGGTATTCCCATCTCTTTCAGAATTATCCAAAGTTTATTGTGATCCATGCAGTTAAAGGCTTTAGCATAGTCAATAAAGCAGAAATAGATGTTTTTCTGGAAATCTCTTGCTTTTTCCATGATCCAGAGGATGTTGGCAATTGAATCTCCAGTTCCTCTGCCTTTTCTAAAACCAGCTTGAACATCAGGGAGTTCATGGTTCACATATTGCTGAGGTCTGGCTTGCAGAATTTTGAGCATTACTTTACTAGCATATGAGGTGAGTGCAATTGTGCAGTGGTTTGAGCATTCTTTGGCATTGCCTTTCTTTGGGATTGAAATGAAAACTGATCTTTTCCAGTCCTGTGGCCACTGCTGAGTTTTCCAAATTTGCTGGCATATTGAGTGCAGCACTTTCACAGCATCATCTTTCAGGATTTGAAACAGCTCAACTGGAATTCCATCACCTCCACTAGCTTTGTTCGTAGTGATGCTTTCTAAGGCCCACTTGACTTCACATTCCAGGATGTCTGGCTCTAGGTGAGTGATCACACCATCGTGATTATCTGGGTCTTGAAGATCTTTTTTTTACAGTTCTTCCATGTATTCTTGCCACTTCTTCTTAATATCTTCTGCTTCTATTAGGTCCAGACCATTTCTGTCCTTTATCGAGCCCATCTTTGCATGAAATGTTCCCTTGGTATCTCTAATTTTCTTGAAGAGATATCGAGTCTTTCCTATTCTGTTGTTTTCCTCTATTTCTTTGCATTGATCGCTGAAGAAGGCTTTCTTATCTCTTCTTGCTATTCTTTAGAACTCTGCATTCAGATGCTTACATCTTTCCTTGTCTCCTTTGCTTTTCACCTCTTTTCTTTTCACAGCTATTTGTAAGGCCTCCTCAGACAGCCATTTTGCTTTTTTGCATTTCTTTTCCATGAGGATGTTCTTGACCCTTGTCTCCCGTACAATGTCATGAACCTCATTCCATAGTTCATCAGGCACTCTATCTATCAGATCTAGGCTCTTAAATCTATTTCTCACTTCCACTGTATAATCACAAGGGATTTGATTTAGGTCGTACCTGAATGGTCCAGCGGTTTTCCCTACTTTCTTCAATTTGAGTCTGAATTTGGCAATAAGGAGTTCATGATCTGAACCACATTCAGCTCCTGGTCTTGTTTTTGTTGATTATATAGAGCTTCCCCATCTTTGGCTGCATTGAATATAATCAATCTGATTTGGGCATTGACCATCTGGTGATGTCTATGTGTATAATCTTGTCTTGTGTTGTTGGAAGAGGGTGTTTGCTATGACCAGTGCATTTTCTTGGCAAAACTCTATTAGTCTTTGTATAGTTAATTAAATATTAGTTTCAGATGTATAGCATAGTGATTCATTATTTTTACAGATTATATTTCATTAAAATGTATTTCAAGATAATGGCAACAATTCCCTGTGGTATATATCCTTGTTGCTTCTCTATTTTATATGTGATAGTTTGTATCCATTAGTCGTGTCTTTTAATTTGCCCTCCCTCTCTCCTCTGCTGCTTGGTGACCAATATTTTGTTTTCTATGTCTGTGAGTCTGTTTCCATTTTGCAAGTATATTCATTTGTATATTTTTCATGATTCCACATATAAGTGACATCATACAGTAATAGTATTTTTCTATCTGATATTTCACTAAGCATAATATACTTTAGGTAAGTCCATTTTGCTGCAAATGGCAGAATTTTATTCTTAATCCATTCACCTATTGAAAGACACTTGTTGCTTTCATGTCTAGGCTATTGTAAACAGTGCTGGCATAATCATTGGGATTCATGAATCATTTAGAATTAGTGTTTTCATTTGTTGTCTGGATATACACCCAAGAACAGAATTGCTGGATCATATGGCAGTTCTTTTTTATTTTATTTTATTTTATTTTTACTTTATTCTACTTTACAATACTGTATTTGTTTTGCCACACATTGACATGAATCAGCCACAGGGGTACACAAGCTCCCAATCCTGAAACCCTCTCCCACCTCCCACCCCATATCATCTCTCTGGATCATCCCCATGCACCAGCCCCAAGCATCCTGTATCCTATATTGAACATAGACTGGTGCTTCATTTCTTATATGATAGTATACATGTTTCAGTACCTTTCTCCCAAATCATCCCACCCTCTCCATCTCCTTCAGAGGCTAAAAGTCTGTTCTATACATCTGTGTCTCTTTTGTTGTCTCACATACAGGGTCATCATCACTATCTTTCTAAATTCCATGTATATGTGTCAGTATACTCTATTGGTGTTTTTCTTTCTGGCTTACTTCACTCTGTATAATCAGCTCCAGTTTCATCCATCTCATTAGAACTGATTCAAATTTATTCTTTTTAAGGGCTGAGTAATACTCCATTGTGTATATGTACCACAGCTTTCTTATCCATTCATCTGCTGATGGACATCTAGGTTGTTTCCATGTCCTAGCTATTATAAATAATGCTCCAATGAACATTGGGGTACATGTGTCTCTTTCAATTCTTGTTGCCTCGGTGTGTATGCCCAGCAGTGAGATTGCTGGGTCATAAGGTAGTTCTATTGTCAATTTTTAAAAAGAACTTCTATTGTGTTTTCCACAGTAGTTGTGCCAATTTATACAGTGTACAGGGTTCTCTTTTCTCCACATCTCTGCAGCATTTCTTATTTGTAGACTTTTTGATGATAGTCAACCTGATAGGTGTTAGATGATAGCTCATTGTTTTGATTTCCATTTCTCTAATAATTAGCATTAGTGAGCATCTTTTCATGTGTCTGTTAGCCATCTGCATGTCTTTGGAAAAATGTCTATTCAGGTCTTCTACCTGTTTTTTGATTAGGGTTGGTGTGTGTGTGTGTGTGTGTGTGTGTGTGTGTGTGTGTGTGCGTGCGCGCACTGTTTATATATTTTGGATATTAACCCATTGTCAGTCATATAATTTGCAAATATATTATACCACTCTGTAGATTATCTTTGTTTTGTCAATTGTTTCCTTTGCTGTGCAAAAGCCTTTAAGTTTAGTTAGGGCCTATTTGTTTATTATGGTTTTAATTTCCTTTGCCTTGGGAGATAGATCCAAAAAAAATGTTGCATGGCACTGACACAAAAAAAGACACACAGATCAACAGAGCAAATTAGAAAGCCCAGAAATAAACCCACACACCTTCAGCCTACGAGTCTACAACAAAGAAGGCAAGAATGTACCATGGAGAAAAGACAGTCTCTTCAACAACGATGCCAAGAAAACTCCAGCTTGGCACATAAAACAATGAGATTAAAATATTTCCATACACCATATATGAAAATAAATTCAAAATGGATTAAAGACCTGAAACAGCAAAACTCCTGGAAGAGAACACAGGCAGAACTCTCTTTGACATAAATCATAAATTAGCATAATTTAGATCTAGACACTTGGGAGTTAAGCTACCAGGTAGCTTGAGAATCATTCTCAATCTTTATGGAAAAACCCCAGGTAGTTGATACATTCACATCCATTTAATCTTTCCTAAGGGTTTTCCAACTGTGCTAGGAGTGAAACAGATGTGCTGTTTATTTTTTGCTTTGTTTTTAAATAAACTTCTTTATTTGGAATAACTTTAGATTTACAGAAAAATCACACAGTTAGAACAAAGACCTTTCATATATCCTTTACTCAGTCTCTCTCAATGTTAGTATCTTTCATAACCTTGGTACGTATTACTAAAACTATTAAATTAACATGGGTACATTACTATTGACTTTAATATAGACCTTCCTCAGATTTAACCAAATTTCATTTTGACTTCAAAATACTGTTCTAACATATCAAGATATCCAATTTATTATATTTGCTTATTTTTATTAACTAAAGTTTATACTTTATTCAGATTTCCTTAGATTTTCCCTAAGGCCCTTCTTCTTGTCTAAAATCCTAATTAGGATATCACTTTATATTTGGTTATCACATCACTTTAGGCTTCTTTTGGCTATGAATTTCTTAGATTTTCCTTGTTTTAATGACCTTGAAATTTTCAGGAGTATGGTCAGGTATTTACAGAATGCCCTTCAATTGAAATTTGTATAATGTTTTCTCATGATTAGACTAGGGCCATGAGATTTTTGAGAGAAAAACTATAGTGGTAAAATATTATTTTTATCACATTGTGTCAAAGGCACATATTATCCACATGGCTTTATCCATGTGGATATTATCCATATCACTGCTGATGTTGACCTTGAACTCCATTTGTCAGTTTCTCTACTACAAAGTCTTCCCATTCTAAACTGAATTCATTGTGGAACATCTCTATACACTGCCCACACCTAGGAACTATGTTGCACTTCCTTGAGGGTGAAGTGTTTACATATTCTATATGGAAATCTTCTGCCATATGCCAAGTTTTCAAAGAAATAAAATAGAAATGCATACTTTTAAGAAAATGAGCATCTTCTGTTTCCAGCAGAATAAAATTAAATATTGGCTCAAACAGTAAAACATCTGTCTGTAATATAGGAGACCAGGGTTCAATCCCTGGGTCAGGGAGATCCCCTGAAGAAGGAAATGTCTACCCACTCCAGGATTCTTGACTGGGAAATCTCACGGACAGAGAAGCCTGGCAGGCTGGAGTCCATGGGATCACAAATTGTTGGACATGACTGAGTCACTAACACTTTTCAAAATTAAACAAGCACTTGCAAAGATATCACCCTAGGTCATGGTACTTAAGGAAGAGGCAAAATCATGGTAAGCAATAAAGATATATCTATCCCTTCAGTGGGGCTTCCCAGGTGGCACTAGTGATAAAGAACCTGTCTGCCAGTGCAGAAGACAAAAGAGACACAGGTTCGATCCCTGGGTCTGAAAGATCTCCTGGAGGAGGGCATGGCAACTCACTCGAGTATTCTTGCCTAGGGAATCACATGAAGTGAGGAGCTTGGTGGGCTACAGTCCATAAGGTTGTAAAGAGTTGGAGCAAAGAGTTGGACATGACTGAAGAGACTTGGTATGAAGGCAATCCCTTTAGTTTGAGTGGTGTCATGTTACATATAGTGCAGGAGGGAAAAAAAAATGTGTACAATGGGATATGTAAATGTGTACAATGGGATATGTATCCTCAAGGATATTTTAATCTTTCCTACTTGGCTGAGAAGCATTTGGTCAGTCTGAAGAGAATAATTTATGTTGGAAGAACTCAGATTAGAAAGATTCAGTGGTACCTGGTTCTATCATAAAAGAGTTTCCTGAAGGAAGAGGATCTAAGTGATTGTGTGCTTATATTTAAGTACAATTCAACCAGTTTCCTTAACACTGGGTATTAGGCCATGTTGCCAACTAAATCTTTAGAGGGAAGGAGCAGTCTTCTATATTGCTTCTTCTTAACTTTGTAAACTATGTGTAGCTGTTTTCAGTTTTATTCTGAAATAAGAGTAATCTAGAAGCCAGTAATTTAAAAAAATCCCTTCCATTATCCTCTTTGGGTCTCCAAACAACCCAGGGAAAGGTATAGGGGCCCTGATTTACAGTGTAGAAATTGATGATGCTCCCTGCCACATGGAGGGTAGATGGGGGCTGCGTGGGGACTCCAGTCCAAAGCTGGCCTTTTTGACACCTCTCCTTCCATTTTACAATGTATCTACCAACAGAATGTAAGACATAGAGGCACTGTGCCTTCATTTGAGTTGGGCAAAGTTTATATTCCCAGGAAAAGAGAAGCCACATTTCCCAAAACTAAGAAAAAATATACTACTACATTCCAAAAGAATTTCCAGCAATATCTGGTCGGCATAATGTTCAACTATATTCACACATTCCACATGGTGGGCATCTACTTCTTGAGATTTTCTACTACAGGTATTGCTACTTGTAATATCTTGTTAGGAAGCAACAAAGGGAATAGGGAAAATTTTAGTGGAAAGGCTGGAACACATGCCCTCCACACAGTTCTTGGAAAGAGTAAAAGAAATAATTGTAAGGCACTGAGCTTGATCCTTGGTATCAGTGTGAAACAGCGACTATTCATCTGCAAAACTCTGCTCTCATTTTGATGTCTTACCTGAGGCCTCTGCACCCATCCTGATCCTGATACAATAGCTGAGCATTCAATACAAACTGTGCCAGGATCCTTCTCTCTGGCACATAATTTATTTCTCCTACGTGTGTGTGAGGGATAAGATTTCATTCAATCATTAATTCAACATTTACTGCATATCTAGTACACCCTACGGGAGAAGGCAATGGCACCCCACTCCAATACTCTTGCCTGGAAAATCCCACGGATGGAGCAGCCTGGTAGGCTGCAGTCCATGGGGTCACTGAGTCAGACATGACTGAGCGACTTCACTTTCACTTTTCACTTTCATGCACTGGAGAAGGAAATGGCAACTCACTTCAGTGTTCTTGCTTGGAGAATCCCACAGATGGGGGAGCCTGGTGGGCTGCCGTCTATGGGATCACGCAGAGTCAGGCACAACTGAAGCGACTCAGTAGCAGCAGTACATCCTAAGCACTGAGGAAGGTACACAAGGCCTTCACAATTCTATGGGAACAACAAGTGAGTACACAGATACATCAAATAGGAAGTCTAAGCACAGTTGTAGAGGAAAATACAGAGCTAACAATGCTCTTTCTGGATAGCCTTTCTCTGGTTTCTTTGAGGTGGGATTAAAAGAAAGGGAAGGAAATTTGCCTAGAAATATAAACACTTCAAAGTTTGTTTCTTTCATGAAAGTTCTCTTAACATTCACATTTTCCAGGGAATATTGACCTCCCCCTTTCAGTGCATCTTGTTATTCTACATTTCTACTCCTGAATCAGCCATGCTTCATTGAATGTATAATCTACATAGTTGCCTCCTTCTAATGATGGCATCCTCTCAAGAAGATACTATATTATCACTGGTACCCTGGTCATGGTCTAGAGCATCAGTAGCACTCCAGAAATAATAGGTAGATGAATAGATAAATGGATGGATGAATCGGTAAAGGACTTCATCTTCATTGTCAAGAAATACTCAATTTTCAATCCTCAATCTGAATTTTTTTTTCCCTCTTCTTTCTCCTACTCACTAGTTATTTTTGTTTTTATAATGAGTGATTCAAGCTTACATTCATGTTTTCCACAACAAAACTCGCATACATTTTAAAGTTCTTTTTGGAAATAATTATAAATGCACATGCAATTGTAAGAGATAGTATAGAGAGATCCTGTATAATCATCACCCATGTTTCCCCACATCTGTTGTGACTATAGTACAATGACACATCCAGGAAACTGACTTAGATACAATCCACCAGCCTCTTCTCACCAGTTTTACATGCACTTGAATATATATTTAGTTCCCTTAAAATGTATACACTTAAATGTTTGTGTGACTGCCATTGTGGTCAAGATACAGAATACTTCCATCACAAAAACCCTCATGTCTCTGCAGACTTTAGTTCTCTCCCTTAGGTGAGTCTTTTGATTCCTTCTCTTTTCCTGTCTCCTAATGCCCCCATAATTTAGACGCATGGGTAGCTCATCTTGGAAATTTCTCTTGTGTATTTCCCTGCATAAACCAAACACTTTAGGTAAAATTGAAAACAGGTAAAGTGTGTCATGATCCTGGATTCACATCCTTTCTTTGTCCCAAAATGACATTTTTAGCACAATGATGCATTTTCTGCTCTAAGAAAAGACTTTGAAATACTGATATTAAGGCATCATATCACAGAACTCAAGTTAAACCTGTTTTCAACATCTGTAAGTGTTCACAGAAAATTAATGCTCATTTTTATAAAATTATAGTGCTTCATTTTTTTCTCTGCTCTCTATTTCTAACACTGATGTGATTTTCCAAGCTAACTGATTAACCGATGACTTTAGTCAGATATGAAAAAAAAACAAAACTAACTTTACAGTATATATCTGTTCAAAATTGGACATCACTCGAAAAACCATTGAAATGCACTAAAAAAAAAAAAAGTTATTCGAAACATGTACCTTTTCTGGTAAAAATGCTGAAAAGTTCACCGAGAACACTTCAGTTGCTCTATACACAAGAGTATAGATAGAAAGTGGTTTCTGAGATCATATTCAGCACCTATATATAACTTTACTTTGAAATCTTTATAAGTTGTATCTAAAATCAGTTTTATGACTCATAATTTGTATATAGTCAGGAATAAAATATTTTAAGCTCCACTATGATTTCTTTAGTATAAAAAGTATATCAAGTATATTTAGAAGCAATCACGCATTTATGCAAAAGATACTTAGTGGGTTCTATGTGCCAGTAAACATGTACCTTTTCTGGTAAAAATGCTGAAAAGTTCACCGAGAACACTTCAGTTGCTCTATACACAAGAGTATAGATAGAAAGTGGTTTCTGAGATCATATTCAGCACCTATATATAACTTTACTTTGAAATCTTTATAAGTTGTATCTAAAATCAGTTTTATGACTCATAATTTGTATATAGTCAGATATAAAATATTTTAAGCTCCACTATGATTTCTTTAGTATAAAAAGTATATCAAGTATATTTAGAAGCAATCACGCATTTATGCAAAAGATACTTAGTGGGTTCTATGTGCCAGTAACGGTGAAATCATTTAGGAATAAAGACATAATTGAGAGGGAGTTGCTATCCTCAAGGAGTTTATAATCCAGTGAAAAAAACAGGCATGTGCCTGATAATGACAATAAACCTTTATACATGAAAACATGAAATGATACCTAGGAGAGTGGAATGAAAGCAAGAAGTGGGCACATCTACTTGGTGGTTATCAGGGAAGTATTCATTCATGTGTCACAAATCGCTTCTTGAATTTTGCCTAACTACATAGCAATGGCAAGCATATCTTTAAATGAAGGATGTGTGTGTGAGTCCAAAGTCGCTTCAGCCAGGTCCGACTCTGTGCAACTCTATGGACTATAGTCCACCAGGCTCCTCTGTCCATAGAATTCTGCAGAAAACAGTACTGGAGTGGATTGCCAGGGGATCTTCCAGACCCAGAGATCAAAATTACATATCTTATGTCTCTGCACTGGCAGGCAAGTTTTTTACCACTAATACCACTTGGGAAGCCCAAATGAAGGATAATAATATTTTAATATTTAAATAAACATCATTTAAATGATTATATAGTATTTAAATTTAAATACATAAGTAATATTGTTTAAATTTAAATGACATTATTTAAATTTTAATATTTAAATCCAAGTTTTTTTGTTTATTTGAATTTTTTTTAAACAGGGAAATTGTTGGTTAAAATTGGAAAAACTAGAATTTTTAATCTCCTAGGATTATGCTTTGT
>SJYC01019954.1:0-16494 GCA_006408675.1 Madoqua kirkii | reverse complement strand
TGTTAGTGTCAATAATTATACCAATATGTATAAGATGTTAATAACTGGGAAAGCTAACATCACAAATTTTTATAAATTTGAGTGTCTAATTAAAAATTTTCCCACTCACATAAGATACTGATGTTTTTTTCCTTTTTCCATTGATCTCAATTTCTGCCATATGCAGATAAGAATTTGGTGGAGTTTATAGCTATAAAGAAAGGATGATAAATTAGCAATCTCATGCCAACTTAGTTTTATAGACTGGATAGTTCTTGAGCAATTAGAATTCAACTAAAACATATTATACTTTTAATGAAAATTCAGGGCAAAGAAGAATGTAAAGTTCTCAGAAATAGTAAGAAAAAAAAGAGAAAGAGATAGGAAGATGCAATACGCAAGTTAACTCAGAACTGCCACTGAAGGGAAAGGAAACCTCCCCAATTTTTTTTTCCTAATTAATTTGTCCCTTATGTCTCATTACCTACTGCTGCTTCAACAGGATATAGCCTGCTAAATTTTATCATCAGAAGCTAAAGGATAGAGCAGTTGACAATAAAGAAATAATCAAATATTATAAAAACTTCAGGCACTCTACCAGCCCCCTACACAAGATGTGGATAGATAGATCATGTATTCCAGGCTTTATTTATGAGGTGGAGTAAAAGGTGCAAAAGCATGCGGTCCCCCAGTCTCTGCAATCACTCCCAGTCTTGGAAGGAACTCTCACCAGGAGAAAAGACACAGTGTCTGCCCCACAGCAGATAAAGTCTAATTGATCACTGAGCCTGGTCTTTCCACATCTTTATAAATATGATCCAGAACAATAGTGACACAACACTCTATGTAAAGAGAAACAAAAACTCAAAAGATAAAAAGAAATCTGAGCTTAGAAAATATTAAAATGCTAGACATTAAAACAATTAACCAGAAATTGATTAAAATACTATCTGGTAAGTCTGTAAAAGAATTTAGAGGGAAAGAATTTGTCCTTGGAGTACAGAATGATGAAGCAGGACAAAGGCTAATAGACTTTTGCCAAGAGAACACACTGGTCATAGCAAACACCCTCTTCCAAAAACAGAAGAGAAGACTCTACACATGGACATCACCAGATGGTCAACACCAAAATCAGATTGATTATATTCTTTGCAGCCGAAGATGGAGAAGCTTTATGCAGTCAGCAAAAACAAGACTGAGAGATGATTGTGGCTCAGATCATGAACCCCTTATTGGCAAATTCAGAATTGAATTGAAGAAAGTAAAGAAAACCACTAGACCATTCAGGTATGTCCTAAATCAATTCCTTACAATTATACAGATGAAGTGACAAATAGATTCGAGGTATTAGATCTGATAGACAGAGTGCCTGATGAACTATGGACAGAAGTTTGTGTAATTGTACAGGAGGCAGTGATCAAGACCATCCGCAAGAAAAAGAAATTCAGAAGGCAAAATCGTTGTCTGAGGAGGCCTTACAAATAGCTGAGAAAAGAAGATAAGCTAAAGGCAAAGGAAAGAAGGAAAGATAGGGACTCTGAATGCAGAGTCCCAAACAATAACAAGGAGATATAAGAAAGAAATAAGAAATAAAGGAAGATATAAGAAATAAAGGAAGAAAGCCTTCCTCAGAGATCAATGCTAAGAAATAGAGGAAAACAACAGAATGGGAAAAACTAGAGATCTCTTCCAGAAAACTGGAGATACGAAGGGAACATTTCATGCAAAGACAGGTTGAATAAAGGACAGAAATGATAGGGACCTAAGAGAAGCAGAGGATATTAACAAGAGGTGGCAAGAGAATACAGAAGAGCTATACAAAAATATCCTCATAACCCAGATAACCACGATGGTGTGATCATTCACCTAAAGCCAGACATCCTGGAATGCGAAGTCAAGTGGGCGTTATGAAGCATCACTAAGAACAAAGCTAGTGGAGCTGATGGAATTCCAGTGGAGCTATTTCAAATCCTAAATGATGATGCTGTGAAAGTGCTGCAATCAAATATGCCAGCAAATTTGCAAAACTCAGCAGTGGCCACAGGACTGGAAAAGGTCAGTTTTCATTCTAATCTTGAAGAAAGGCAATGCCAAAGAATGCTCAGACTACCGTACAATTGCATTCATGTCACACTCTAGTAAAGTAATGCTAAAAATTCTCCAAACCAGTCTTCAACAATGCATGAACTGTGAACTTCCAGATGTTTGAGATGAATTTAGAAAAGGCAGAGGAACCAGAGATCAAATTGCCAACATCAGCTGGATCATTGAAATAGCAAGAGATTTCCAGGAAAACATCTTGTCTATGCCAAAGCCTTTGACTGTGAGGATCACAACAAACTCTGGAAAATTCTTCAAGAGATGAGAATACCAGACCTGCCTATTGAGAAACATATATGCAGGTCAGGAAGCAACATTTAGAACCGGATATGGAAAAACAGACTGGTTCCAAATCGGGAAAGGAGTTTGGCAAGGCTGTATATTGCCACCCTCTGTATTTAACTCATATGTAGAATACACTATGAGAATCACTGGGCTAAATGAAGCATAAGCTGGAATCAAGAAATAGCAGTAACTTCAGATATACGGATGACAAAACCCTTATGGCAGAAAGCAAAAAAGAGCTAAAGAGCCTCTTGATAAAAGTTGTAAGAGGAGAATGAAATAGTTGGTTTAAAACTCAACATTCAGAAAACTAAGAACATGGCATCTGGTCACATCACTTCATGGGAAATAGATGGGGAAACAATGGAAACAGTGACAAACTTTATTTTCTTGGGCTCCAAAGTCACTGAAGATTGTGACTGCAGCCATGAAATTAAAAGATGCTTGCTCCCTGAAAGAAAAGTTATGACCATCTTAGACAGCATATTAAAAAGCAGAGACATTACTTTGCCAGCAAAGGTCCGTCTAGTCAAGGCTATGGTTTTTCCAGTAGTCATATATGGATGTGAGAGTTGGACTATAAAGAAAACTGAGTGCTGAAGAATTGATGCTTTTGAACTGTGGTATTGGAGAAGACTCTTGAGAGTCCCTTGGACTGCAAGGAGATCCAACCAGTCCATCCTAAAGGAAATCAGTCCTGAAAATTCATTGGAAGGACTGATGTTGAAGCTGAAACTTTAATACTTTGACCTGGTGCGAAAAACTGACTCACTGGGAAAAACCCCGATGCTGGGAAAGAAGGTGGAAGGTGAAGAGGACAACACGGGATGAGATGGCTAGATGACATCACCTACTCAATGGACATAAGTCCGGGTAAACTCTGGGGGTTGATGATGGACAGGGAAGCCTGGCGTGCTGCAGTCCATGGGGTCACAAACATTCAGACATGACTAAGCAACTGAACTGAACTGAATGGAGAAGAAGTTATTGAAAACAAGATGTATCATTGCTTTTTTATAACAGAGAATGAAAACTGTTAATCAGTTTTGAATAGGCAAATCTATAGAGATAGAGGGCTTCCCCAGTGGCACAGTGGCTAAAGAATCTGTATGCAAAGCAAGAGACCCAGGAGATGCCGGTTTGATCCCTGGGTCAGGAAGATCCCCTGAAGGAGGGCATGACAACCGACTCCAGTATTCTTTCCTGAAGAATGCCCTGGATAGAGGAAACTGGTGGGTTATGGTCCATCAGGTCGCAGAGAGTCAGACACAACTGAGCATGCATGCATGCATAGATATAGAAAGCAGATTAGTGATTGCTTTGGCAGGGGGTTATCAGTTGTGGTAATGGCTGCATCTGAATATGTCAATACTAAAATCCATTGAATTATACACTTTAAGTAGGTGAACTGTATGGTATGTGAATCATATATCTCAATAAAGTTATTATTAGAAAGAGAGAAACTATGACTGAATAATGACTGTGAAATAGATGTATGGATATAGTAATAAATCAGAATTGAGAACATGTAACAAACAGTAAAGATATAACCTTCAGAAAAACTGTTTGAACAATGACTCCATAAGTTTTCCTTTGCAGATGACAAAGATAAAATCTAATGTGAAATGCCACTGCAAAAGGAAAAGAAAAATAACAACTAATATCAAAAACCATTTGTTAAATTTAAGTAAACATTTGGACAGATGACTCACCTTTAAACTCCAACTTCCCCATTTGCTGATAAACAATTTTAAATAATTGATTTAAGCTCATTCAGTTTGCAAAATTTTCATCTGCAGCTTTACAGGGCTGGCACTTAATGTATTTATAAGTAAAGAAAAAAATATTAAGTGTAAGAAAGTGTCTTAACAACTGAAAAATAATTTTCAAATGTCCTTGAGATATCAGTCGGTTCTTTTCAAAGGAATTTTCAGTCCCAAAATTCTTCAGCATTTTTCTGCAAAAGTATATCAGAAGTTATTTGCTTAAAAACATTATTTCAGGTAATATTAGCAAAGTGATTTTTCTATAATAGCTTTTATCAGAAACATATGCTATTGTGTATCATTGAGTTCTTAATTGTAGATAGCAAAATTCTCTCTGTCCATTTTAAATGGAAATAACAAAGAGTATTAATGATCAAATTTCCAGGAGAGCCAGAGAACTAGGCTTCACAATCAGAATGTTGGCAGGGACTTCACCTGTGATTCAGTGGCTGCCAGTGCAGGGGGCCTAGGTTTATCCCTGGCTGGGGAATTAGATTCCACATGCTGCAACTAAGAGTTCTCATGCTGCAAAGAAAACTAAATGTCCCATGTGCAGCAACTAAGACCTGGTTCAGTGAAATAGATAAATAAAAATAAATATTAAAAAAGCATATACTCAATAATTCAGATTCAAAAGAAAGAATAATGTAGACAGAAAAAATATATTCAGAAAAATGTCAATAACATGCATGCATGATCAATTATGTCTGAACATTTGTGATCCCGTGGACTGCAACACACTGGGCTCATCTGTGCATGAAATCTTCTAGGCAAGAATACTAGAGTAGTAGCCATTTCCTACTCCAGGGGATCTTCCCAACCCAGTGATCAAACTTGAATCTCCTGCATTGGCAGGTAGATTCTTTACCACTGGGAATCACACCACAGAACTATTTAGCAGATATATCACTTTTACCATAACCTCTCATGGCACAGCGATATGAACAGTCAGCTTATTGGAGAAGTCTCTGGTGCTGGGAAAGACTGGGGGCAAAGGAGAGTAGTTGTCAGAAGATGAGATGCCTGGATGGTATCACGTATGCAATAGTCATGAAGTCGGGCAAATTTTGGGAGATGAGAGGGACAGAAAGTCCTGGTGTGCTGCAACCCATGGACATGACTGAGTAACTGAACAATTCATGGCACAAGGATGCCAGAGCCTGGACCACAGAAGCTGTGGTCAGCAGGAGTACTGCGATCATCTTATATAAATCAATTATTTCTAGCTCCATGATTTCTGTAGGTATAGGTCCTTGAAAAAACAGTCACAAATATAAACTTAGCTTCAAGAGAGTCTAGAAAATGTAGATTTTAGCTTTCCAGCATTTCTGGTATAGGCAGGCTACCCAAAAAGAAAAAAAAATGGAGTGGGAGTTAAGTTGTAGTGTCTACAATGAATAGTGAGCAAACGTGACAATGACAACACAGAGAATGAGTTTCTTCTAAGCCTTTTCCTCCTTCACCCTCCCAAACACTAAGATAATAGTTATAGCATTTTAACTCCAGCAACACAATATTCTTCATTCCCTATGCACTGCTGCTGCTGTTGCTAAGTCGCTTCAGTTGTATCCCACTCTGTGCGACGCCATAGATGGCAGCCCATCAGGCTCTCCTGTCCCTGGGATTCTCCAGGCAAGAACACTGAAGTGGGTTGCCATTTCCTTCTCCAGTGCATGAAAGTGAGAAGTGAAAGTGAAGTTGCTCAGTCGTGTCCAACTCCTAGCAACCCCATGGACTGCAGCCTATCAGGTTCCTCCATCCATGGGATTTGCCAGGCAAGAATACTGGAGTGGGGTGCCATATACACTAGCCATTCCTATTTATATCAATTGCATGACTGGAAAAATAGTCATCAGTTGAAAATGAGAATGATCCACACCTATATAAAATTTCAAGTCACCTCTGAGAGAAGCTGTCTGAAAGAAATATGCAGGCTGAGTTGTACAGTGTGGTCACTGAATGACCAAAGCAAAATCTTCTTTATGTATGTGAATTCCAATCAAAATGTATGTTACTAAAGAGAAGGGAACCAGTTGTAATAACATATGGCATTCAGTTTAGTTCAGTTGCTTGGTCGTGTCCAACACTTTGTGACCCCATGAATTGCAGCATGCCAGGCCTCCCTGTCCATCACCAACTCCTGGAGTTCACTCATACTCACATCCACCGAGTCAGTGATGCCATCCAGCCATCTCATCCTCTGTCGTCCTCTTCTCCTCCTGCCCCCAATCCCTCCCAGCATCAAAGTCTTTTCCAATGAGTCAACTCTTCACATGAGGTGGCCAAAGTACTAGAGTTTCAGCTTTAGCATCATTCCTTTCAAAGAAATGCCAGGGCTGATCTCCTTCAGAACAGACTGCTTTGATCTCCTTGCAGTCCAAGGAACTCTCAAGAGTCTTCTCCAACACCACAGTTCAAAAGCATCAGTTCTTCGGCACTCAGCTTTCTTCACAGTCCAACTTTCACATCCATACACGACCACAGGAAAAATCATAGCCTTGACTAGATGGACCTTTGTCAGCAAAGTAATGTCTCTGCTTTTGAATATACTATCTAGGTTCTCTGCTTTTGAATATACTATCTAGGTTGGTCATAACCTTTCTTCCAAGGTGTAAGCGTCTTTTAATTTCATGGCTGCAGTCACCATCTGCAGTGATTTTGGAGCCCCAAAATAAAGTCTGACACTGTTTCCACTGTTTCCCTATCTAATTCCCATGAAGTGATGGGACGGGATGCCATGATCTTCACTTTCTGAATGTTGAGCTTTAAGCCAACTTTTTCACTCTCCTCTTTCACTTTCATCAAGAGGCTCTTTAGTAAAAATAAAGTCTGACACTGTTTCCACTGTTTCCCTATCTAATTCCCATGAAGTGATGTGACCAGATGCCATGATCTTCGCTTTCTGAATGTTGAGCTTTAAGCCAACTTTTTCACTCTCCACTTTCACTTTCATCAAGAGGCTTTTTAGCTCCTCTTCACTTTCTGCCATAAGGGTGGTGTCATCTGCACATCTGAGGTGATTGATATTTCTCCCAACAATCTTGATTCCAGCTTGTGCTTCTTCCAGGCCAGCATTTCTCATGATGTACTCTGCATATAAGTTAAATAAGCAGGATATGGCATTAGGGAATGTTCAAAGTGCCTGTGCTGAGGTTGAGAGAAAGATTACAAGAACCAAAAGCATACTGAGTATGGACTTTGGGCAATTATAGCACTTAGGGACATTTTAGAACCTTGTGTATAAGATAAAGATTTATCTCTCATGTCTTCATCTAGATTAAATGAGAGTAAATAGATGTGCCATTTACTGAGTTCTTTTTGTGCAAGGAGCTGAGGTAGATACACAATTATAAGAAAAGAAAATTGGCTCAAAATTCAAATCATTTTAAATAACTCCTATTTCATATGGTACTCAAGGAATTAGAAAATCATATTATATACTACTTATATTAAAATAAGTTGTGTTTATGGAAAATTAAAAATGATTTGAAATTTCAATCTATATGAATTTCATTATAAAATTAACATAAATATCAATCTCTACTAAAATCTCTAGTTGATATAAAATGGGATACCCTCAATAAAGAATTAGCAAAAAAAAAATTACCAATGTTGGTAAAAAATAATAACAACAGCAACAATCAAATTTCTCCTAATACACTCTAAATTATTCTTCTTCCACTTTGCAAACCCAAGGAATTCTTCAAAGTATGTACCCTTATCACTCTTACTCCCTATTAGTATATGCCAAAATTCTAGTTCATAAGAATTCATCCTCACATGCATTAGACAAAAATTTATTTTATGACTCCTCCGTGCTAGAGACTGGGACAGGCCCTGGGAAAACATCAGAAAACAACAGAGATATAATCCCCTTTCTGATGGGGCTTATACCCCAACAGACAAGAAAGGCAGTGGTCAAGTTTAAAGCAGGCTTATTCTGTCTGCGTAGCCTCTGAACTATATTTAAAGTAAAGGGGGAGGAGATAGAAATGAATAATTGCTATAAGATATAATATTACAAATATGTAAACCAACTACTATTGGCCAACAAAATGAGGAAAACTCAATTCCAAATAAAGAAAATAGGACAAACATATGGCAGCGGTGACACTTTAACTGGCTCTTTTTTTTATTTTTTATTTTTAGTTGTGCTAGGTCTTCATTGCTGTGCAGTCTCTCCTCTCGTTGCAATGCATGGGCCTTCTTATTGTGCTGGCTTCTCTTGTTGTGCAGCACAGACTCTAGTGTGATTGGGCTTTAGTAGTGCGGCATGTGAGTGCAATAGTTGTGGTCCTTGGCTCTAGATCACAGGCTCAGTAGTTGTGGTGCATGGGCTTAGTTGCTCTTCCCCAACCAGGGATCGAACCTGTGTCCTACATCGTCAGGTGGATTTTTTACCACTGAGCCACCAGAGACGCCTTGAAGCTCTCTTTAAAACAGTTATTTTGACCATCCTTTGTTAACCCAAGAAATAAAATACTCTTTCAGACTCGAATTTTAGTGACACACAGCCTCACACTTCTACCACAGATGGATCTCATTGTTGCGATGGAAAGTGACAGAGTAGCACGAATGGGAACACATTAGGAAATTCTGTCTAAAACCAAAAATCTCACAAATTTGCTTCAGGCTTCAATGAAAAAGGTGAGGACACAATTGAAAATAAGCCTAAGATACAATGTGCCAACCCATTCTGAAAGGCCATTGATTGTCTGATTTCTTACTCTGCATTTTCCTTCATTCATGACGGGTAAGTCAGGAGCTGAACATCTTTTCTCTAGAAAAGAAACAAATACTTTGGGATACATCAGTTAAAAATCAACCTCATATACAATTTTTAAGCAAAATGTTATGCCCCAGGATCAGTTTATTCATCTATGAAATAAAAGATTAGATAATTTATAAACTCTACTGCATGTTTAGAATATAACTGGCTCTTAATGAAGAGACTGAACTTCATACAGAATTCTAGTTACAAAGCAAATTCTTAATAAATGCATATTGAATAAATGAATCAATAATAAGACAAATAGTCTAAGAGCACAATAGTGCAAACATAAATAATTGAGATAGGAATGAACAGCCTATATTTCTGTTTTGTTAAGTGTCCTTCATGATGCCCAATGTTAGCCAATATAAAATTTTGAGAAGAAAATGCAAGGCACTAATGGAAAATATACTTAAAGATAACAAATAACCTCTATCTTATTCCAGAGAGGTTAGAGAAAGTGTCACTCATAATTAAATGTTACGCAAAGAAAAAATATTCTGTTTCCAAAAGGTGTGAAGAAGCTCACCTGTTTTTCACATTTATCATTTGAGTTAATGGCAAATCAAATCATTATTTTCACTACCAATGATGTTGCTCAAACTCAGGATCTGATTTCTACTAGTAGTAAGAGTGTTTCTCGCTCAGTCATGTCTACTCTTTGCGACCCCATGACTGTAACCAGCCAGACTCCTCTGTCCATGGGATTTCCCAGGAAAGAATACTCTTAAGTAATCGGGTATTACATTATGAGATTGCCATTTCCTTCTCCAGAAGGAAATCCCAACCCAGGGATCAAAATCAGTTCTTGTGCATTGCAGACAGATTCTTTACTATTTCAGCAGCATGTGATGGGTAAAAAATTGATAAGAGCCTCATGCTTTCCTACATCTCCTTGAAATCAATTATAAATGTATTTAGGAGGAATAAGTATGAGAAAATAATTTATAGTACCTTCCTTTCTCAGCTGTATTAGCTGTGTCAAATGAGAAAAAATATATAGAATCAATGAGAGGAGATCAAATATAAAGTAAAGAAGTTATGAGGCTTATTCCCAAGTATTTATCCATTCATTATTTCTTTCAAATCATGGGCACTCGGGTCCTTTAGAGGGAAATCCCTAACTTGGAGAGCAAAGAATTTCATCCTCAGATACTAAATCCATTGTCACATCCAGATGAATAACTTCCATTTGAATTGTATTATACATGTACCATTTGGCAAGGGGATGTATGTCTGCCAGAGCTGATTCACTCCTGCCAGGAAGTTCACTTGGATTTCTTTGTAAAAAAGAGATGTCCCTCCTTGGGAGGTAGATATCTCATGAATTTAGAGGCAAGTATTACATGAAAGCAAAAGTTAAAGCATGAGTGTATATCACTGTAAGGCCTGCAACACTATCCCACTCACTTTCCTTCTTAACCTGTATGACATCATATATTCAAGAAAACCAAGACTTGGGTGATTTATTGGGCTTCCCTGGTGGTTCAGACGGTAAAGAATCTGCCTGTAAAGCAGGAGACCCAGATTTGATCCCTGGGTCAGGAAGATGCCCTGGAGCAGGAAATGGCAACCCATTCCAGTATCTTTGCCTAGAAAATTCCATGGACAGAGGAGCTTGGTAGGCTACAGTCCATGGGATCACAAAGAGTCAGACATGACTGAGCAACTAACACACACAAAGTTATGAAATCTAAAAGAAGCAGAAGTTAGACTTAAACTCAGTTCTCCTAGCTGCAAGCCCACATTTCTATCAACTCTATGGGTTCCATGTCAGCATCTAATTCCATGAGTATCAGTTCTCTACCACCTCCTTTGGGCATAAGCCATAGGTCTGCTGTTACCAAAGGACCTGAGCAATATTTGAGGAGATGGACACTGGGGGACTAGTGCATGTTCTTACTTGGAAAAGTCTAAAGATGAGAAGCTGGCCAGAGCTTCCATGACAGTAGCATGAGCAGAGATAGCTATAATGGGATCCTAGACTTCATCTCACGAGCAGACACCCATTTGTGAGTCTTCATGAGAGCCAAGTGGATCCTACTGAAGGAAGTCAGGCTGTAGTCATATTGAACAAATTATATTCAACTGGGCTTCTGGGCAGGAGACAATCAGCATTAGCAGACAGAAGCTGGAGTTGTATCATTAGATAATGAAGTTGAGGAAAGGAAAGAGGCAAGAGGCAATCTCATCTACAGATAACATCACTGATAACTCTGGAGTGTTTCACTGGAAGAGCTTCATCAAGGAAATCTCAAAGGAACCCATGAAATAAACCTTCAGTAGTTGGAATTTGTGTACCTAGCATGCAGAGGCCATCAATGCCTGATTAACTCTGTCCAATTCTAGTAAAGTGCATGATGACCTTTAACATTCTACTCTCCTGCATTTCCAATCTGGAAAAGATGGATATAAGTTAAGAGGGCTGGAAGAGTGAGTGAGAAAAAAAATGCAAAAGCTGACCACAACCCTCTCTAAACTGAAACTATGCAGGTCTAAAATCTGAGTTGTCAGTGGGGATGAGAAGAAGATTTAAACTGAAGCAAAATTTTAAGGTTTGATCTGAAAACAGGGCTGACCTGTTCTGAGATTTAGCTTGGATAAGGTATGAGAGATGTCGCAAAGCTCGAGGAAAAGGCAGTGGCAGGAGGAAAATAAATTTGGTTCCTTCTCTCATTTCACCAAGTCCAAATCTTTCAATAAACTGACAAAACATACATTTATTGCTAAATATTAAAAATTTAAATCAAAGAAACATGATATGACTGTTTTAAGAATTTTAAACAATTATAAAAGTTAGATATTATAGAATCTGGCAAACAGAGTACATGTAAATCAGAACTGAATTATTATATAACCCTGTTCATATTATCATACTGTGAGCGACACAGAAGGGACAACAAGTTCCATGGTTACTATGTACCAAACTCAGAGGTTTACACAAGTTATCTTGACTTCATGATCCAGGCTTTTTTCAGAATGCTGTGCTTGTCCTTCTAAGGGTCTACTTGAAGAAAATTACTGTCTTAGGCTCTGGGATAATAGCAAAGACAATGCTTTTACATCCTACTCTTTGCCATGGTAGAAGATGATACATTATCTGGAAAGATAATTTATTAACTCTACAGTAGTAGTCTATGTTGGGAGAAAAATGAGATCTACATTAATGTTCTTGGTCCCAAATTATGCTCAGGAGGATGGAAACCTAAGAGGGAGCAAGAGTAAGGAAACATTTTCCTTTCCTGTTCTGCAGAACAGGTTTTGGAAACTCTACTAGTGAAAGGGGGCCCAAAAGATCAGGGCAGAAATGACCATTCAAATCAGGTCTGGTTCAAGCAAGTCTCCATGGAAGAAGCGATGAAACATTAATGTTCAAGTTGTCTGCATGGGGTTTAACAGGGTTATCTATTTGAAGCAAAACCATGACCATACATAACATCGAAGCTCTCTGCGAATGGAAGGTACCATTTTTCAAGAATTGGAAATGAATTAGCACTATAGCTCTTCTGTTATTAAAAAGTCAGTGTTAGGGATGATAAAGTTCCCAGAGCAGTCAGTGCATCAGATATGATGTAGCTTTGACCAATTAATTCCACTGCTGTGTAAGGATCTGAAAATGAATAAAAACTTCAGGTTCAAAAGTGTTCATCACAGCCTTACATACTCATGAAATATCTACTAGCAATCCAAGCCTAATAATAAGTGGTTAATGAAGCTATGGCAAAGCTATTGTAGGTGGCTACTGTGTAACTCACACTTTGGAATTTAGACAGCCTTCTAGGACATCACAACTGAGTGACTTCACTGTCACTTTCACTTCACTTTCTAGGACATCACAGGTAGGTACCCAGTGAGAGGCAAGGATACTGGAGGGCACAAGCTCAAAGAGGGACAAGAGTTTCCCTCGTTGAGGTATTTGGTGCTTTCTGTGCGTGCGAAGTCACTTTAGTCACATCTAACTCTCTGAGACCCTATGGACTACACCCTGCCAGGCTCCACCGTCCATAGGATTCTCCAGGCAAGAATACTGGAGTGGGTTGTCATTTCCTTCTCCAGGGGATCTTCCTGACTTAGGGATTGAACCTCTGTCTCTTACGTTTCCTGCATTGACAGACATTGACAGTGGGTTCTTTACCATTGTTGCAACCTGGGCTTCCTACCAGGCCTTAAAAAAAAAAAAAAAACTATCTTATATTGCAGTAATGGCACCCCACTCCAGTACTCTTGCCTGGAAAATCCCATGGATGGAGGAGCCTGGTCGGCTGCAGTCTATGGGGTTGCTGAGAGCTGGACATGACCCAGTGACTTCACTTTCACTTTTCACTTTCATGCATTAGAGAAGAAAATGGCAACCTACTCCAGTGTTCTTGCCTGGAGAATCCCAGGGACGGGGAGCCTGGTGGGCTGCTGTCTCTGGGGTCACACAGAGTTGGACATGACTGAAGTGACTTAGCAGCAGCAGAAAAGTGACTTAGCAGCAGCAGAAGCAGCAGTGTAGTTGATTAACAATAGTTTCAGATGTACAGCAAAGTGATACAGTTATACATACATACATGCCTAATTTTTTTCAAATTCTTATCCCAGTTAGGTTATTATAGAATATTGAGCAGAGTTCCCTGTAATACACAGCAGGTCCTGGTTAGTTAAATCTATTTTAAATATAGCAGTATGTATACATCAGTTCCAAACTCCCAATGTATCTCTCCCAGCAGTCATTTTCCTTTGGTAACCATAGTTTGTTTTCTAAGTCTGTGAGTCTGTTTCTGTTTTGTGAATAAGTTCATATGTATTATTTTTTTAGATTCCATATATAAGCAATATCATATGATAGTTGTCTTTCTCTGACTTACTTCACTTAGTATGATAATCTCCAGGCCCATCCATGTTGCAGATGAATTATATTTATTGGTGAAAAAGTTCAGAGGGAAATAAATCTAGGCAATAATAAAGTACACAAAGATCTTCTAGAATAGAAGGAGAAGGGAATACTTCTTCAGCAATTCCCTCCTTTAAAAGCTGCTGCTGCTAAGTCACTTCAGTCTTATCCAACTCTGTGCAACCCCACAGACAGCAGCCCACCAGGCTCCACCATCCTTAGGATTCTCCAGGTGAGAACAACGGAGTGGGTTGCCATTTCCTTCTCCAGTACATGAAAGTGAAAAGTAAAAGGGAAGTCGCTCAGTCATGTCTGACTCTTCACAACCCCATGGACTGTAGCCTACCAGGGTCCTCTGTCCATGGGATTTTCCAGGCGAGAGTACTGGAGTGAGGTGCCATTGCCTTCTCCCCTTTAAAAGCTACTGATTTTAAAAGGAAGATGTAAAATAGAAAAGAAATTTCCATCTAAAATGAAACTAGTATGTAATTGTAATCAATTATTGTACCTTCTAGACAGTAAAACAAATAGGCCAAATAAAGTTTGGGTGAACATTCTTTCAATAAATTATGCTAAGATCTGAGATGGAGGGTACCACAATAAATAGGGAAGTCCTCCAATTTCATTTGGTTTATTTTGAAGCAGTAAATTCACACATTAAAAAATGAATTGCAACTTATGTATAATAGAAACAACTGTCACAAGGAGACAAAAGTTTAAGTTAAGAATGATTGCGGGGAGAGGACACTATTTTGAATAAAGCTAGTCTAGGAAGTACAATCAGAAGGAGCGACACTTAGAATAGGCATGACTTTAGAATGAGACTGCAAAGAAGACTGTAATTTGCCTCTGACTTTCTGTGTGATTAAATTCTCAGAATTTCAGAGAAAGATGAGAACCATCTAAAATGGTAAGCAGATGGGCATGTTGGGGACTGAACTAGGCTGATAAGATTGGCATTAGCAGGAATGAATTACTGAGGATAAAATGCAGTCCATGCCTTTGAGGAACTCGGGCTGGAATCCCTGCCCCTCTGATGACCATTAGCAGAGAAGAATGCAAGAGTGCAAGTACTTCAACTGTTTTCCCATTTCTCAGTATGAACTCTCTGAAGTCAAGGGATAAATCTGATCCTTATTTCTGGCACATTATTGGTACCCAGTGAATAAACAAAAGAATCAGGATTAGATTTTGAAAGGAATTTTAGTATTTATATGCTATTTTGAAATAGAATATTTACTGTCTTTTTCATTTTGTATTTCTACAGTCTGATTTAAAAGATCAAAGAGATGAGATTTTATCTATGGTCTGGAATTGAATATATTCAAATATCTTGAAACCATGCCTTGTGAAAAGGGCATGGTCTTTCCTCTAACCAGAGACCTTCAGTGTGGTTCCCCCATCAGGAACCATAAGGAAACTGAGACTTAGGAAATTGAATTTCATAAAATCATATGAGAGATTTGCTAAGAACTGAAGCCTGTTCTCCTCTGCTAAGCCACTGCCTGTTCTGTAAGATGGCACATTCATTTTCATTGTTTTCCTTTAAATTGTTTTGAATTTTCTACAAACACAATCATATATCATCTGAGAATATCCATTGTTACATATTTTTCCTTTTCCAGTCCTTGTGAACTATACTTCTTTTCCTTGACTTACTGCAATGGTTATGATCTTTGGTAGAATGCTAAACATAAATGGTTACAGAAATCATGATTTTGTCTTTGCCAATCTCTGAAACAAAGCATTTGGCATTTTACCGATGAATCTGATGTTAACTGTACAGCTTTTGTAAATAGTTTTTATCAGAATAAGAACCCTTCTATTCCTAGTTTACTATTTTTTTTAAATCATGATGGATGTTGGATTTTATTTAAAGCTTTCTTTGTAGTCATTGATTAATCGTGATTTCTCTTCCTTTGTTTTTGTTTATATAGTGTTTTACATTGATTTTCTAGTTTTAAACTAACAATGCATATTTGTAAATTGGCTTTGTGTATTGTTACTGTTGTAAACTACTAGGTTTTATCCACTATAGTGTAGGATTTTTTGCATCTATGTTTATAGGACTTCCCTGGTGGCTCAGATGGTAAAAACATCTGCCTACAATACAGGAGACCTGGGTTCAATCCCTGGGTTGGGAAGATCTCCTGGAGAAGGAAATGGTAACCCAGTATAGAGGAGCCTGGTGGGCTGCCGTCCGTGAGTCACAAAGAGTTGGACACGATTGAGCAACTTTACTTTCACTTTTTTTTTTTAACAGGAGAGTTTGGGCTATATTTTTGTAAGGTCTTGGATTCTAATCAAGATTATATGATGCTCATAAGGTAATTGTGAATGAACTGTTTTCTTTTCAAAACACTAGAAGAGTCTATGAAAGATTTCAGTAATATCTTTATTATACACTTGGTAAAATTCACCAGTGAATTTACTTAGACCCGGAATTTTCTTTGCGTGTGTCTGTCACATGTATTTGTCCACTTTCAAACTTTAAAAAAAAAAATTCAGGTATATCCTCTGTATATTACAACGTATTGCATTTTATCTTTTTTTTTTTCACACTGAGTGAAAGTCTTGGGCTTTTTATAAAGGAATTTAACCATTCATGTTTATATAGATCACTGACATGTTGAAAATTACTTTGCCATTTTATTTTATAAATTTTAATTTTGGTGATTTTTTTCATTATCTGACTTCTTTCACCTTTCATTATTTTT
>SJYC01019951.1:0-47547 GCA_006408675.1 Madoqua kirkii | reverse complement strand
CAAGATTGTTGTACTCTTGTTATGCCCAGTTTAAGATAACATCAATTGGTTTTCATATGCTAGTTGAAGATTTAACTTTTCTTTTACACTCTTCCATTTTCTATTCATTTTTACTTTTGCACACTTACCTAGAATTTTGTTGATGTAACCTGTGATTTGACAGCAATATTATTCTTGCTGTCCAGTCACTAAGTCTTGTCCGACTCTTTGAGATCCCATGGACTGCAGCCCACCATGCTTCCCTGTTCTTTCCTATCTCCAGGAGTTTGCTCAAATTCATGTATATTGTGTAAGTGATGGTATCTAACCATCTCATCCTCTGCTCCCCTCTTCTGCTTCTGCCTTCAATCTTTCCCAGCATCAGAGTCTTTTATTAATATTAATATGTCCCAATACTCTTTGGTTTCCCAGGTGGTGCTAGTGGTAAAGAACTCACCTGCCAAATGGAGGAGACATAAGAGACACAGGTTTGATCCTTGAATCAAGAGATCCTCTGGAGGAAGGCATGGTAACCAACTCCAGTATTTTTGCCTGGAGAATCCCATGGACAGAGGAACCTGGCAAGCTACAGTCAGTAGGGTCGCAAAGAGTTGGACATGACTGAAGTGACTTAGCAAGGCACTAATGCTTGCAAACAATATTTCCAATAATTGTTTATAATTAACTCTGCTCAATGGATTTCAATACTATCTTTCCACGAGTCCTTTTTGTTTCTTGTCTTTTAACTCCAGTTTTTCCATTCTTTATTTGTTTTAATTCGGCATCCAGTTAATCAATTTCATTTTCATATAATAATTTGTGAACTGATTCTTAGAGGTATAATGAATCAGTATTTGCATTTTGTTCTAATTCCTTTTTCAGTATAGAATTTTAGTGTATAATTACTTTTTCCTTAACCTTAGATATCTTTATCTTTCCTTTGTGTTAGGAAGGGAAGTCTGAAGCTAGCTTCATTTTTTATATATTTTCTTTTCTATTCTTTGATTTTTAAGTCACCAGAGTATTTCTTGATCATTTTTCATTGATTTATTAAAAATTTATATTTATGGAACAAAATATTACTCAGAAATAGTAAAAAATAATGAACTATTGCTATACTTAGTAATATAGATGAATCTTAACAGGCCTAATGTCAAGTGAAAGAAGCCAAATAGGATTTATTTAAATGAAATTCAAGAATAGGCAAAGCTAATCCATGTTGATGATGCTGGCTTGAGGGCACCTTCTGGGGACATGCAAATACTGTACAGTTGAGCCAGATGGTATTTACATAGATGTACACAAATGTAACAGATGAGCCTGTACACTTAAGATTTGGGAAACTGACTGGATAAATTACATCTGCTTTTTTAGATGCCTTTTGAATTTTGGAAACAAGGCATAAATTTAGATGTGATTTGCCCACCAATTTATTGGGGGATCCAAAAGAATGCCAGATTACAAGAGCAGCTCATCACAGGTAATTACTCTCCAGCTGATTCCAGCTGCAGCAAATACTTTCATCCCCTTTCGCTCTTCTGAACCTGCATGCCCAATATTTTTCCAAGCGTCAACAGTAGAAAAGGAAGCTGTATATTGTATGACAATTTTATGAAGCAAAATCTCCTAGGGTTTTGAAGCAGATGTATAACCTCTTGGATAAGGAACTGTTTTCCTTTTCAAAGTACTGCTTGGATTGCTATTAGGCCTGGCAGAACATAGAGTGTGTTTGTGTATGTGTGTATCTGTGTTTGTGTGTGTGTGCACGTGCGCACATGTGCACGCTAAATCCAACTCTTAATGTCAGTATGAACTATAGCCCGCCATGATCTTCCATCCATGGGGATTCTTCAAGGCAAGAATACTGGAGTGGGTTGCCATGCCCTCCTCCAGGAGATCTTCCCAACCCAGGGATTGAACCCACATCTCTTATGTCTCCTGCGTTGGCAGGCAGGTTCTTTACCACTAGTGCCATCTGCAACACCCCAGAGCCTAGAGTAGGTGCAGAAAAACAGTGACTCCCATCCCAAACTAATTTGGCCTGTTTGTGTAGAGACTAGAAGCTGGGAATGATTTTTACATTTTTAAAAGTTTGAAAAAAATAAAGAGAGTAATATCTTATGCCAAAATTACATCAAATTAAAATCGTTGTATCTGTCAATAAAGTTTTATTAGAACATAGTCATACTTTTTTGTTTACTTGTGGTCTTGCAGCTACTTTCACTCTCTCACAGCAGACATGAGCTGAAGTTACAGACAGTGTATCTGTTTATGTGTGCACAAGTTTCTTTTCAAAACTGGAGGGGAGTTTGGGGGACAATGCATACATGTATATCTATTGCTGAGTCCCTTCACTGTCCATCTAAAGCTATTACAACATTGTTAATCATCTATACCCCAATACAAAATAAAAAGTTTAAGCAAAAAGTATTAAACTTTATTTATGCAACAATAAAAAAAAACTGACCTATTTATTTTCACTGTCAAGTGCACAAACTTTCATTTCAGCAACTAGTCCTGAGCCCCAGGTAGCCCCAGGTATTATGTTCTTGCGTGACCAGTCAGCTACCTAGTAGCAGATTGACTCTAGTTGACCAAATTACATAGTTTTATTTTTTCAACATATTTAGTGAATGGTTTTTCAAAAGGTATTGAATGAAAACATTCTATAACCTAACCTATCATCCTGAAGGAGCTGGTTTGTATAATAGTGGGATGAGATATTAAAGACCAATTATGGTGCTAGCTGAAAAAACACCATCCTTCCTTCTAGACACAGTGTGCTAAGTCACTTCAGTCATGTCCAACTCTGTGTGACCCCATAGATGGCGGCTCACCAGGTTCCCCCATCCCTGGGATTCTCCAGGCAAGAACACTGGGGTGGGTTGCCATTTACTTCTCCAATGCTTGAAAGTGAAAGTGAAGTCGCTTAGTCATGTCCGACCCTCAGTGACTCCATGGACTGCAGCCCTCCAGGCTCCTCCGTCAATGGGATTTTCCAGGCAAGAGTACTGGAGTGGGGTGCTCAGATAAATCATGGGAGAGATGAGTAAGAGGTAGAATTGGCAATTGCATCTCTCATCATTCCTTCTAATTAACTACTTGTGTGCTTTTTACTTTTCATCCTTGCTTACACTGATTTGTCGATTATAATGCCAAGGGAAGAAGACACGCATCAGGGGATCCAATAACAGTTCTATATTTCTTGATTGGCTAAGTCAGGCTCCTCATATTACTAAGAAAGCAAGCTAAAACAGGGCTTCTGAGATTGACTAGAGTGATTGAGTCCAGCTCAAATGGAGTTGTTGCTAATTCAGAGTATGAATAGTTTATAAGAATTCCGTGGAACACAGATCACATTCTGTGAATGTGAAAGGGCAAGTCACTCAGTCTTATCCAACTCTTTGCAACCCCGTGGACTGTACAATCGATGGATTTCTCTAGGCCAGAATACTGCAGTGGGTAGTGTTTCCCTTCCCCAGGGGATCACCCCAACCCAGGGATCAAACCCAGGTCTCCCACATTGCAGGCAGATTCTTTTCCAGCTGAGCCACAAGGGAAGCCTCCTAGTATTACTGGTGTTAAAATTTAATGGTAAACAACATCAGTCCTATATTGTGAGAATTCCCAGGATTCAGTCCCATTAGGCATAAAGATTTTAGTCAGTAAACCACAGGCTGTCTCTGCAGAACCAAAGTACTCACTGAACTTGAAAAATATAAGGGGAAAGTGCATAAAAAGAAGTGTCATAAATATATTACAATATAGTTGACAACTGTACATTTAAGTACTATAGCATTAGCTATATTTCCTTCCTTTATGGGTTTATGACATAGCTATATAATTTAACTAATGTATTCATTTGCTTTCAACCCCCTCCAGCTATTTGGTAAAGTATATGATGGTGGTAGTTACAAGATATTATGATAAAATCATGAAAAACTACCTTTAGGAGAAGTACATATTGCTAGGAAATGTTGAACTTGTAGCAAAGTGGAATATCTCATAATAATTTTGAAATATCTTTCCTTGTGGAGCAATTTTATCAAGGGTAAACATTTCTTTTAATTGTAGTTTGGAAAGAATTATGTTTGGATGTTTTTCTTCAAAAAAGTGAACACTACTGACATTTGTTAATTTAACTGCTCAGCTTCAAACATCATTTCTATCTCACTTGAGGCTCTAAACAGATGGGAGTAAAGTCAAAAGAAGAAAAGATATTTACTGTCCCTTTCTCCTGACAGAGTATATGTCTGTGACCAACCTCTAGCCACTCACTTGCTCCTACCTGGGAAGTTGAATCTTGTGATGGTGACATGGAGGTGCTGAGTCTGTCAGAGGCTGTCTTCAGCAGCTGTGGTGGAGTCAAAAATTCAGTGATGATAATCCTAATCTCCCAGTTGGAGGGTGGGACAAATGGGGAGATTGGAATTTGTGGGGCCCTAAATGGGTAACCTTAAAAAGAAAGGGGCTAGCTTTGCGGTTGGAAACTAAGATGGCGCCTGGCAAAAGAGATGAGGGGCGTGGTCTATGTTGTTTGCCAAAGTTTTTTGATTGGCTCTCTTGATTTCCATGCACATAAACAGCGCGTGATCTCCATAGACTCCTCTTATAATGAAGGCACATGACGATTTGACCTTTAACATAATTGGTGCAAGTATGGAAAGTCCCTCCTAAAACCCCCCTGCTTGCCTATATAAACTGGGAGTTTGCGGCAATAAAGCAGAACTGCTCAGAGAGAACCCCTGTTGCATCTTATTGTCTCTCGGTCTCCAGGGGGCTGGGTTGGCGGACAGCAGTCTCACCTCTCCTGGGGACCCCTTGTCTTTGCTGAGGGAAGTTCCACTGTCTCTCTCTTTCAGCGGAGCACCCCCTGCAGGAATTGACATAAATACTCTACCATGTGAAAATAGACAGCTAGTGGAAACTTGCCAAATAGCACAGGGAGCTCAGTTCAGTGCTCTGAGATGACCCAGATGGGTAGGATGGGGGTGGGTGGGAGGGAAGTCTAAGAATGAGGGGATATACGTATACACACAGCTAATTCGCTTCATTGTACTGCAAAAAACTAACATAGCATTGTAAAGTAACTATATTCCAATTTAAAAAAAAAAAAAAAGGATTCAGTGATGAGATGGTTAGTGTCCAGATCCAACAAGGGCATTTCAAAAGCTGCCGTCTGGTTTCTGATCTTGCCTCTAATTTTCCTCCCTTGTTTCCTGCTTGAAATCAGTACATCAGCCTGCTTTATGAATTATCTAGTTCCTTCTAAATAAATTTTTTTTGACTTGTATCAGCCATTATATTATATTCTCTGATGTCAAGATTTCTGCCTCACTTAGGGGGTGGCCCAGATTCTGAGGATAACACACATATAAAGAACTGTCAGGTTGCAAATAGCCTGGGTCTGGAGTTTAATAGCACATGACTTATTCTCAGAACTAAGAACAAAGAACAACATTATCAACTTAGGATGAGGCCACTGAAAATTAGAGATACCCAGAGAACATTTCATGCAAAGATGGGCTCAATAAAGCACAGAAATGGTATGAGCCTAACAGAAGCAGAAGATATTAAGAGGTGGCAAGAATACACAGAACTGTACAAAAAAAGATCTTCATGACATGAACAATCATGAAGGTGTGATCATTCACACTCACCTAGAGCCAGACATCCTGGAATGTGAAGTCAGCTGGGCCTTAGGAAGCATCACTATGAATAAAGCTAGTGGAGGTGATAGAATTCCAGTTGAGCTATTTCAAATCCTAAAAGATGAGGCTGTGAAAGTGCTGCACTCAACATGTCAGCAAATTTGGAAAACTCAGCACTGGCCACAGGATGGGAAAAAATCAGTTTCATTTCAATCCTAAAGAAAGGTAATGTCAAAGAATGCTCAAACTACTGCATAACTGCACTCATCTCACACACTAGTAAAGTAATGCTCAAAATTCTCCAAGCCAGGCTTGAGCAATATGTGAACCATGAATTTCCAGATGTTCAAGCTGGTTTTAGAAAAGGCTGGGGAGCCAGAAATCAAATTGCCAACATCCACTGTATCATGAAAAGAGCAAGAGAGTTCCAGAAAAACATCTATTTCTGCCTTATTGACTGTGCCAAAGCTTTTGATTGTATGGATCACAATACACTGTAGAAAATTCTGAAAGAGATAGGAATACCAGACCACCTGATCTGCCTCTTAAGAAATCTGTCTACAGGTCAGAAAGCAACAGTTAGAACTGGACATGGAACAACAGACTGGTTCCAAACAGCAAAAGGAGTACGTCAAGGCTGTATATTGTCACCTTGCTTATTTAACTTCTATGCAGAATACATCATGAGAAACGCTGGACTGGAAGAAGCACAAGCTGGAATCAAGATTGCCAAGAGAAATATCAATCACCTCCGATATGCAGATGACACCACCCTTATGGCAGAAAGTGAAAAGGAGCTAAAAAGCCTCTTGATGAAAGTGAAAGAGGAGAGTGAAAAAGTTGGCTTAAAACTCAACATTCAGAAAACAAAGATCATGGCATCCTGTCCCATCACTTTATGGCAAATAGATGGGGAAGCAGTTGAAACAGTAGCTGACTTTATTTTTCTGGGCTCCAAAATCACTACAGATGGTGATTGCAGCCGTGAAATTAAAAGATGCGTACTCCTTGGTAGGAAAGTTATGACCAACTTATGCAGCATTTTAAAAAGCAAAGGCATTATCTTGCCAACAAAGGTCTGTCTAGTCAAGGCTATGGTTTTTCCAGTAGTCACGTAAGGATATAAGAGTTTGACTATAAAGAAAGCTGAGTGCAGAAGTGATTCTTTTGAACTGTGGTGTTGGAAAAGACTCTTGAGAGTTCCTTGGACTGCAAGGAGATCCAACCAGTCCTGGGTGTTCATTGCAGGGACTGATGTCGAAGCTGAAACTCCAATATTTAGGCCACCTGATGTGGAAAACGGACTCATTAGAAAAGACCCTGATGCTGGCAAAGATTGAGGGCAGGAGGAGAAGGGGACAACAGAGTATGAGATGGTTGGATGGCATCACCAACACAATGGACAGGGGTTTGGGTGGAATCAGGGAGTTGGTGATGGACATGGAGACCTGGCATGCTGTAGTTCATGGGGTCACAAAGAGTCAGACATGATTGGGTGACTAAACTGAACTGAACTAGTTTCTAGACCAAGAACTTATTCACAAAGATAGAAGAGGGCCAGACATGACATGAAGGATCAGAATGTATCCAGGTACGTGACACATCTTCACACTGATTACATTTCATTATTCTTGTAACCTACTGGTTTTGAAAGCATGGTCTTTGAGGATCTATTGCAATGAATGTATAAGGTCAAAACTGTTTGTATGAAAACACTGAGAAATTGTTTGCCTTTTCACCATATTGACATTTACTGGTGGTGGTGGCTGTTTAGTCATGTCTGACTCTTTGCAATTTCATGGATTATAGCCTGCCAGGCTCCCCTGTCCATGGGATTCTCCAGGCAAGAATAGTGGAGTTGATTGCTATGTCCTCCTCCAGGGGATCTTCCTGACCCAGGGATCAAACCTGTGCCTCCTGCCTTGGCAAGCAGTTTCTTTTCCATTAGCACCACTTGGGAAGCCCATTTACTGGTGGAGTTGTGGGTAGAAGTACTGACACAGTAGCATGAATCAAGGCAATGGTACCAAACTATTCTAGTAGTTATTATAGTTTGTACCACCATGCACTCTCAGGAAAAAAGAAAAGAGACAACTCCTACCTTTGATAAAGTGGGGAAAATATTGATTTTAGTAAATATTTAACCTTTGAGTGCTTGTGCTATGCTAAGTCACGTCAGTAATGTCTGACTCTTTGTGATGCTATGGACTGTACCCTGCCAGGCTCCTCTGTCCGTGGGATTCTCCAGGCAAGAATACTGGAGTGGGTTTTCATACCCTCCTCCAGAGGATCTTCCCAACCCAGGAATCAAACTTTCATCTCCTGTGCCTCCTGTTTTGGCAGACATGTTCTTTACCACTAGTGCCACAGGGGAAGATGTTTAAAATTCCATGTGATCCAATGGAAAGTAAATGTAAAGCTTGGGTTTCTAAGCTTTTCTCATCAGTATCACAGTAATTTATTTTGTTTTTTTTTAAATATTCATCTATTCATTTTATTTGTCTGAGTCTGTCTTTGTTGAGGCACAAGGGATCTTCCATCTTAGTCATGGCATGTGGGATCCTTAGTTGCAGCATGCATACTCTTAGTTGCAGCTTGTGGGACCTAGTTCCCTAATCAGGGATGGAACTTAGACCCTTGCAAGGGGAGCAGCAGAGTCTTAGCCATTGGACCACCAGGGAAATACCAGTGATTTAATTTATGGTAACTCCAAATCAAAAGAGGCTTCTCTTGTGGCTCATAAAGAGTCTGCCTGCAATTTGAGAGACCTGGATTCAGTCCCTGGGTTGGGAAGATCCCCTGGAGAAGGGAACAGCTACCCACTCCAGTATTCTAGCCTGGAGAATTCCAAGGACTGTATAGCCATGGAGTCACAAAGAGTTGAACAAGAGTGAGCGACTTACACTCACTAGATCAAAACAGATAAACAAACAAACAACAAAAAAAAAACCTGCAAGTTCCATTTTTAAGTAGGTCCAACAATTTAGTAGACATTGGAAAAATTATATACGTGTAAATAGTATTGTGTCATTCATTGACAAACGCTTACCAGGGGAATGTGCCTGTTGGTCACTGCATCAGCTCTTCAAACCTTGGAAGCAGACTGGATGCCACTCTCCTTTCCTGTTCATAAGTGAATTTTTGCCCAAATCCAACAGATATTGTGGTGTCTCCCTTGAAAATGTAACTAGCCTTTGGAGTTCCTGTGAGTTCTTGATGACGTTTTTGAGGTGCTTCAGCAAGCAGTTTGGAAAATGTGGTCATGACAATATTTCCTCTGCCTATCAAGGTACAATGGTTGTCTCAGGAAAAGCATTCAGAATTCTTTGTTGTTGTTCAGTCACTAAGTTGTGTCCAACTCTTTGTGACCCCACGAACTGCAGCAGGCCAGGCTTTCCTGCCTTTCACTATCTCCCTGTATTTGCTCAAACTCATTCATGGAGTCAATGATGCCATCCAACCATCTCATCCTCTGTCTTCTCCTTCTCCACTTGCCCTCAATTTTTCCCGACATCAGGGTCTTTTCTCATCAGGTAGCCAAAGTATTTCATGACCTGCTAAATGAACTAGACACTTTTTCATGGAATACTATTTTTGTTCAAATAACAGTTTAGAGAGAATGGCTTTTCAGCTGTAGCTATTTGGCAAATGTTTTATTCAAAAGAAATGAAGTGAGCATATTACATCAAATGCAGCAGTTGACTGCATTTTTAGTCAGTGATAAAATTCAAGTATTCTTTTGATTATCAGAATTTGTAAAACTTATATATACCACCATGGGTTTGACAATTTTTCACTATCTAAAGACATCTCTTATGAAAGCTGTAGTAATATTAACAAATGCATTTTTTTTTAAGTATTGTGTAGCAAAATATGTCAACATTTTAAAAATCTACATAACTCACTGAACTGGTATTTTCCAAATGACAGATGTAACAAAAGAATGTATGCCAAAGCAGAATGTCCATGATTACCTGAAAAGGCTGTTTGAATAATCCTCTCTTTTCCAACTATATGCCTAGGGAGGCCAAACTCTCTTCATTTATTTTAACCAAAGAAGACACAGATATGAGAATTAGATATCTTCTGTTTAAACCAGGCATTAAAAAGATACAACCAAATGTGAAATAATGCTACTTTTCTCATTATTTTTTAAAAAAGTCACTTTCATAAAAATATTTATTTATTTTAACTTGTAATGAAATACCAAGTATTAAATGAGCTAATTTTTTTTAAATTTCTCCAGTTTTGACTTCCAACTATATATTAATAGATAAAATCCACATTTAATGAAAAAAAGTTTTTTAAAGTTCTCAAAGGTCACCAATAGTTGTTAAAATTTTAAAGAGTTCCTGAGGAAAAATATTTAAGAAGTACGGCTTTGTCCTTTGGGATCAAGGGTCCCAGAGGACCCCAGAGAAAGGGTCACTACAAATGAGGAAACTATAATATGATCATCAAGGTTAAAAGAACACTCCAAGGTCACAGAATGTAACCTGAAATAGTGTCAAAATATGAATTTCTATTGTTTCCTTGTGGTGTATTTTTTTTTTTTACGATGTAGGAAAAAGTAAAACTTAATCATAGTAAAATAAGGACCAGAGTCCATTTAGAGAAACACAAAGCAAGGCCAGTATGGATGTAACAAGAGCTCTTTATTACTGAGTCACTGACCTTGAGCTCATAACATATTATTTATCTAAACATTTTAAAAGGGAAGTCACAAAGTTTGAGTTGCGAAAATATCTAAGCAGGCCCTTAAAGGGTAAGTAAAATATTTTCAGAATAAGACGATGACTTGGGACCCTGAACTGACTCTTGGAGAAGTCACTGGGAATAGTGGAGGAAATATGTGTTCGTCTTAAATGCTGCCTTTCAACATTTGACCTGTAGTAGGCTATCATTTGTCTTCATGCTTTCTGAGAGTCTGGAAGTCTCTGAGCCATTCCAGCAAGATCCTGAGCTTGTGTTAAAAGGTGATGAATCATTTCAGGACATAATTCCCAGTCAGAGTGATCAACAATGAGAGGCTATTGCTTTTCAAGGAAACCTCAGTCAGCTGCTATGTAATAAAAGCCCCTCTTAACATTGTTTTTTTGGTTGTGTGTGTGGTGTTTTGTGTGGTGTTTTGTTTTTGTTTTTGTTTTTGTTTTTGGTGTGTGTGGTGGTGGTAGTAAAAGGGAGGGATACAGAAAACACTTTGGTAAGGGAGTTCAAAAGCCAGAATCCTTGCAGGTTTCAGAACAGAAGACATTTATCTAGGCTGGGTCTGTATAAAAGAGACCTGTTTTTGTTCTTTGCTGGATATAACATGGAGAACTTAACCCTGAAAGGTTTTTCTGGGCTGTCCTATTATGGGGAAATCAATAGCTACATGAGATAGGGCATTAGGCCATATTATGGGACCTAAATTACAAATACTCTTTAATGTCTATAGAATCATGGCTATTACTAGGCAATCGATCTTGGCTTTATTACCTCTTTCATTCCCTGTTATACATAACAGGGAACGTAGCAGCTCTGGATACACTCAGAAAGATGGGTTTCAAAACAAATGTCATTCAGAAAGATGGGTTTCAAAACAAATGCCAACATTCAGAGAGAATCTGAATAGCCAAGAACATAGGCTATTTATAATTTATATTACCAGGTCCATATTTTAGTTGGGAAGATGAAATTGTTCAGGGGAACCCAAGTTAATACCATTCATAGTTTTAAGCAAGAGTTTGCTGCTTTACATGTTCAGAGAAGATTCCCTACAGGGAATATAAACAACTAAATGTTATAAACAACTAAGTGTTCCAACAATAAAGAAGATCAAGATAATATGAAGCAAATTTCCCTTTTCTGACCATTCTGTCTCTAGTGATTTCTTACAGAAGTTTACCATGCCCCTAAAATTTCACCATTGTTCATTCTGAATGTAGACTAAGAATGGAAAGTTCCTATTAAATATCAGCATGTTCCTATTAAAATGCTAACATGTTAACTGGGAGAGAGAATATTAAAGCAAGAGGAGGGAAGAGGGAGGGAGATTGGTGTTATGGGAAGATAAATCTTACTGTCTGTAAGATGTATTGGGAGTAAGGACGAGATGGAAGCTACATTAATGAACTATTATATAGTTTCTCCATGCCTATGGTTTGAAATCAATTGAGGTGGACATTTGCTCCACGTGGGAAGAAGGCATTTTTTTTTAAATGTTTATTTGGGACAAAAGCATATTTGTCTCTGTCTAGATGTACATATGAGCAAAGGGAAACTCAAGCAACGGACTTAGCCTTAAGGTTTTTCTATTATTAAAGCTCCTATGGAACCAACATCTGGATGAACACATATGTATCAGCAGAAGAGTCTATCTCCCGACCCTGTGAATGCTGAGTAGGGAACACACATATGTTCAGAGGGGATTCCTCCTCCTCCAAAGCCTCCGCTGCAAACTATAACTGACTCAAAACATATCTGAAATATTCTACTGGCCTTAAATTAATGACATTTCTATTCATTAGTTATTCATTCAGCAAATATTTAAATGGTATACCTATTTAATATCAGTCTCTGATTAGTGCAGGAGACCCAGGCTCGATCCCTGGATCAGGAAGTCTTCTGGAGGAAGAAATGGCTACTCATTGCTGTTTTTTGGCCTGGAAAATGCTATGGACAGAGAAGCCTGGCAGGCTATAGTCCATGAGGTCACAGAGTCAGACATGACTGAGTGACTATCACTTTCTTTCTACTTATTTTCTGATTAGTGAGTAAAGTTCCCTATGGACATATGGCTAGGAGGGCCAGATCATAAAGGGCTTTTTAATCCTGAAGATCTTGGATGTTAGTCTATAAACAATGGGAAGACATTGGAGGACCTTAATAGGAAACATGACATGGTCATATTTCAGTTTTAAGCAGATCACGGCTACCTCGTGGATGTGAGATGGGTGGAAAGGGGAAGCTTGGAAGGAGGAAAAATGAGGATCTATTGCAGTATTGTAGGTATGAGATGATATGGTTTTTAAAGGAGGCAGAAAATGTAGGAGGGGGTACTGATCTGAGAAATAACGATGATAGGATTCACTGTTTGATTACCAATTTAGGACCTGATTACCTTCAGGGATCATGGCCCTGTTACCCCTGTGCTAATGGACTCTAGTTGTGATAATGCTTTTTAATTCTAGACCAGAGTTTGGCAACCTAAGGTATGTGGTCAAAAATGAAAGGGAGGCTTGATGGACTTGGAGCCATTCCTTATTGCCCTCTCCCCTCCAAGTCTGAGATGTTACACCTTCCTGTTACGCTGCTGCACACTTCGCCTTTCATTAACCATCCACAACTCAGCAAGTCTTTTCCAACAGCAACTAGATAGGTGATCAAGTTTCTTTCTTCCTCTGTTTCTCTTTCTCTCTCCCACTACAGCTTAAAACAGAACAAATAATGGTCAGACAACATTGACCTCAAGCATGAGAAGGTGTTGAATGCTATTCTAGATCTTATTTTAAAACTGTCAAGGCTACAGGCTATTGGATAGAAGATACTCTGGTGTTGCATGTGTATCATGCTCTGTAGGATCCCTTCCATTCTAATGAGAGTTTTGGCATTTCATTAATCTAAATATCTGACCTAGTCAAATAAAAAATACAAGGGATTCGGAGATATAAAAGATGGTCTTCTAAGATTTTTTGGTGTTTTGCAAATGATTGGTGTAGCTTAAGTGGACACTTCTGAAAGGACCACTAGGATGTCAATTAATAATGTGATAAGGTGGGATTTTCCCTGGTGGTCCAGTGGGTAAGACACTGTTCCCAATATAGAGGCATGGGTTCAATCCCTGGCTGGGAAACTAAGATTCCATGTGACCCATGGGCATGGCCAAAAATTTTAAAAATTGTATGATGAGGAATAGGAAGAAGCAGTGTCTGAGTGGGTTGGGCTTTAGAAAAATTGCCTATGGCATCTATCCTCAAAAGTCAGGTTCTGACAATGTTCTAATACATGTTATTCAGGAGCATACATTTTACAGGCCAGGGTTATTGTCCAAGGAGACCCAACCAATCTTGTGATCAGTGCAACAGAACAGGTAACAGGACTTGCTAGTTACATGAGGGCAAAGGAGACCCAGTGTTTTAGGGGATAATATATCAATTGAAAATATGACATTAGTAGTAATATTAGGAAGATTGGGGTGGGAACTTTTTCCTCCTAGACGAGGTACTGGCAGATGCTAGATGGGTTTCAGGGTCCCAACCAAGCAGATTCCCATCCTAGATGAGAAATAGATATAATTCCAATTGGTTTCACAGGGCCAGGAAGTGCATGGACATCTAAGATTCGTCCCAACCTAGCAAATGCTAAGTTCAGTTCAGTAAAGCTAACTCCTAACCCAAATGTTGCTGGAGACTCTTAATGCACACCCTGTTTGGGGCAGAATTCACTAAAGCTATTAGCAGAAAAGAGCTTGCAGGTAAAAGATGACTTGAATTCTCTATCTCTTGAGATATGAAATTTACAAAGGCCCAAGCTTTTTGAGGTCTCATTTCAGTTTTCTTTTTGCTACCTTTTTAAATAGACACATTCTGGTTCTGAGGTTAGCAATAAACTAACTCATTCTCATTTTCTTTGTTGTCATGCATGACACATATAAATGTAGATTATCCAACACAGATGATAGATCACGCCAGCCAGATGTGACTGAATTTTCAACCTTTTATGGGGACTAGATTTTATTCATATGACCTTTGAGGAGGTACATGGGGATATGGAGGGAATTAAATATGATCAAAGCCATAGCAGAGACTTTTTCTAAAGCCCAAATGGTTTTCAATTAACCAGTAGCCCTTAAAATAGGTGGCCTTGTGACCGTGTATATTTTTTACTGGGATATATCACTAATTTTAATGTACAGCTCAATGAATTTTAAATGTGAATACCATTGTTACTATTCTCCATATCAAGATAATACACATTTTCATCACCCCAGAAGAATTCTGCAGTCCCCTTCAAGTGAAGTTCCCCTCCTAGAGGTAAAGGTTATTCTGCCACCTAATTCTGTATAGTTTCGTTTATTCTTGAACTTCACATAAATGTAATAATGGTGTGTAATATTTTGTGTCTGGCTTCTTTCACTCAGTGTGATACCTTTGTGTTAAGTCTGTGTTTTTGTGCATATTTGTAGTTTGTTCATTTTTGTTCATTTTAAAAGATTATGAAAAATAAAGTGAAAATATGAGTTGCTCAGTCATGTCTGACTCCTTGAGATTGCCTGGACTGTAGCCCACAGGTCTCCTCTGTCCATGGAATTCTCCAGGCAAGAATACTGGACTGGGTTGCCATTCCCTTCTCCAGGAAGTCTTCCCAACCTAAGGATGAAACCTGGGTCTCCTGCATTACAGGCAGATTCTTTACTGTCTGATACACAAGGGAAGCCCTTAAAGGATTATACCACAATTTATTTATTGTTTTTCATGTTGACAGACATTTGGAATGTTTATGATTTTTAGAGACTATGAAAAAAAAGCTATTATAAATATTCTTGTATTTTTTTGGTTGATCTGTGCACTCCTTGATCTTGGGTATATTTCTAAAAATAGACTTGGTAGGTCATAAGAGAGATGGATGTTTAAAGCTTTGTTAGACTTGCCCCTTTGCTGGTCACTCCCATGGTCTCCATCACCTCCTAGGCCTGGGTCTCCTCTCTAGCCCTGGCTGCCTCCTTGGCCCTGACTATCTGAGGGTTCCCCAGAATTTGAAATCACGTGTATTCAGAAAAGGATTTCACATGGTTTTCTGCTCAGGAGTTATTTTTGTCTCACCACTGTCAGCAAGGGCTTCCCTTGTGGCTCAGATGGTAAAAAAATCTCTTGCAATGCAGGCACAGTTTCAATCCCTGGGTTGGAAAGCCCCTGGAGAAGGGAATGACTACCTATTCCAGTACTCTTGCCTGGAGAATTCTGTTGACAGAAGAGTCTAGCAGGCTACAGTCCATGGGGTTGCAGAGTTGGACACAACTGAGCAACTAGTACTAACTACTAAAGTGTGAAAGTTACTAAGTCATCTCTGACTCTTTGCAACCCCATAGACTGTATAGTCCATGGAATCCTCCAGGCCAGAATACTGGAGTGGGTAGCCGTTCCCTTCTCCAGAGGAGCTTCACAACCCAGGGATCAAACCCAGGTCTCCCGCATTGTAGGCAGATTCTTTACCAGCTGAGCCACCAGGGAAGTCCTTTCAAACAAAAAGCAAATCCAGGCTTACTAAAGAGAGTCTTTATTGGAAAGGATTATTTCAAGGATTGTTTCTCTGATTTTGTAGCAGGAGTTATACTATTACAATAAATAGAACTCTCTGATCATATGATTGGCAAGGTTTATGATCAAGGTTGGGCAAAAAGATTTTTCACTTTTATAGGAAGTAAATAAGGCTGGATATAACCAATGTGTAGAAGTGGGATGAAAGAGTGGCTGGATCAGATAGCAGATCATAGAATGTTTTGCTCTAAGGTCAGCCTATTCTTGAGGGGGTAGGTTTAGAAAGAAGCTGTGTGCTGATTCGGGTCAAAGTCAGAATCTGGGGGCTCATGGAGGAGAAAAGAAACAATCAAAATCAGGTTAACAAGCATTTTGTTCTGATTGATGGGGAGGAATGTGTCATAGTCAATTATTTATGTGACAAAGAGTGAAACTTGGGAGGTCTGTGTCTGTTCTTATCCTATGTATACAAGAGTCTCAGGTGTGTATCTAACTTATGTCACTTGAGGAAGAATGTTCCTTTGTAGTAAGCTGTTTTCCAGAACACAAAAGAATGGGTGGGAAGTTTCTAAGCCATGATTGTTTTGCAGGATCAAAGTGCTAGACTGACATTGTCGCCACATTTCTGACTGCTGTGAGATCACCATGTTGCTGTGCATGAAGATGCTGCTTCACTCCTCTGGGCTCCAGAAGGGAACTCTTCCCTTTGCCACATCTTCCCAAGTATGAGACTGTTTCACTGATTCAGTCTAGCACAGCTGAGACCAAGCTTTGGCTTCCAGTAAAAAGAGACTAAAAGATGGGGAAAAGAAGATGGAAAGCAGCCCCTGTCTCTGATCATGGCTATTTTAAGTTCAGGTTCTAGTCCAAAGTGCCCTTCAATTAGAGGTGCAAAACATGAGCCTTCAGCTCCTGTCCCAGGAGGAACCTTTGCACGGGATGATACAGTGGGATTTTCCACTCAAATATAAAGTGTAAATCCAGCCTCATTTAGAGTGACCTTGCCTTTGGACACTGAAGGGAGCTAATAAGATAATCAAGGGCTTCCCTGGTAGCTCAGCTGGTAAAGAATCCACCTCCAGTGCAGGAGATCCCAGTTTGATTACTGGGTCAGGAAGATCCCCTGGAGGAGGGCAGGGCAATCTACTCCAGTATTCTTGCCTGGAGAATCCCCAGGAAAAAAGGAGCATGGAGGGCTACAGTCCATGGGGTTTGCAAAGAGTTGGGCATGACCGAGAGACTCAGCACAGTACAAGATAATCAAACCAAAAGGCCACATTCCATAACGTTCAATATCTGATGTCCAGTCAGTACTAGCCCACTCTTGTTCTCTGCACATCACCTCCTCCAGGATGAGACATAAAATATGCTTCCTATGTTTGCCTTTACAGAGCCCTTTTCATCTCAGCTTGCTTCTGTTGATAACATCTATCCAGAGAAGAACACACAGAAATTGCTAAGAATAAGTAATTATTTATAGACACAGTAATCTAAATTCACCCAGAGGGGGGGACAGAAAAACATTTATCTTCAAAGAAACTACAAAGAAACATTTACTGAAATTTTCTGCCCTCACTTGGCATCTCCCACTCGGGTAACTCCTGTTCACCTTTCATCTTTCAAAGTCCAGGTTAAATATTCCTTTCCTAGGAAAACACCCACAACTCAACTTTTAGTGAGCCTCTGCTTATAGATTCTGATAGCACTTTTTACTTCCTCATTGTCTTCAGGACATTTATGTTTAAAATTTTTTCATGTAATTTTTGCTTTTTTTTTTTTTTTTTCACAATATAACCTGTGAGAGGCTTTCCTGATGGCTCAATGATAATCTGTTTGCCAATGGAGGAGACCTGGGAGACTTGGGTTTGATCCCTTGGTGAGGAAGATGCCTTGGAGAAGGAAATGACAACCCACTCCAGCATTCTTGCCTGGAAAATTCCATGGACAGAGGAGCCTGATGGGTTATAGTCCATGGAGTTACAAAGAGTGAGATACGGCTGAGTGACTGAACATGTATACAGTATAGCCTGTAAACGCTATTACATAAGAGAAGGCAATGGCACCCCACTCCAGTACGCTTGCCTGGAAAATCCCATGGACAGAGGAGCCTGCAAGGCTGCAGTCAATGGGGTCGCTGAGGGTCAGACACGACTAAGCGACTTCACTTTCACTTTTCACTTTCATGCATTGGAGAAGGAAATGGCAACCCACTCCAGTGTTCTTGCCTGGAGAATCCCAGGGATCAGGGAGCCTGGTGAACTGCCATCTCTGGGGTCGCACAGAGTCTGACACGACTGAAGTGACTTAGCAGTAGCAGCAACAGCAGCAGGACTTGTCAACGCTGTAACTTGTCTGGCATAGAGTTACTGTCGATAGGAGCTTCCCTGGTGTCTGAGATTAAAGAATCTGCCTTCAGTGCAGGAGACCCAACTTCCATTCCTGGATTGGGAACATCCCTTGAAGAAGGGAAGGCAACCAACTCCAGTCTTCTTGTCTGGAGAATCCCGTAGACAAAGAAGCTAAATCCATCGCAAAAAGTCAGACACAACTGAGTGACTAACACTTTCTTTACTGTCCATAAGTATTTGAATGATAATTTCTAGAGGAAAAACTCTGAGAGAATATACAGCTGGTTAATTTAGGAGAAAAACAGTGAAATACTGGATCTGAGACATCAGCATTCAATTGAGGCTGACTCCCCTGTTCCTAAAAACAGTAGGTAAAACCTGGTTGAAGTTCAGTTCAGTTCAGTTGCCCAATCATGACAGACTCACTGTGACACCTTGGAGTGCAGCACTCCAGGCTTCCCTGTCCATCACCAACTCCTGAAGCAAACTCAGACTCATGTCCATGAATGTGGTGATGCCATCAAACCATCTCATTCTCTGTCATCCCCTTCTCCTCCTGTCTTCAATCTTTCCCAGCATCAGGATTTTTTCAAATAAGTCAGATCTTCACATCAGATGGCCAAATTGTTGGAGTCTCAACTTTGGTATCAGTCCTTCCAATGAATATTCAGGACTGATTTCCTCTGGGATTGACTGGTTTGACCTTCTGGCAGTTCAAGGAACCCTCAAGAGCCATCTCCAACACCACAGTTCAAAAGCATCAGTTCTTCAGTGCTCAGCTTTCTTTATAGTTCAACTCTCACATCCATACATGACTACTATAAAAAAAAAAAGTAGGTTTGACTAGATAAACCTGTCAACAAAGTAATGTCTCTGCTATTTAATATGCTATCTAGATTGATCATAACTTTCCTTCCAAGAAGTAAGCGTCTTTTAAAATCATGGTTGCAGTCACCATCTGCAGTGATTTTGGAGCCCAAGAAAATAAAGCCTCTCACTGTTCCCATTGTTTCCTCTTATATTTGCGAAAGTGATGGGACAGGATGCCATGATCTTAGTTTTCTGAATGTTGAGCTTTAAGCCAACTTTTCACTCTCCTCTTACACTTTCATCAAGAGGCTCTTTAGTTCTTCACTTTCTGCCTTAAGGGTGGTGTCATCTGCATATCTGAGGCTATTGATAATTCTCCTGGCAATCTTGATTCCAACTGGTGCTTCATCCAGCCTGGCATTTCTCATGATGTATGCTTCATATAAGTTAAACAGGCAGGGTGACAATATACAGCCTTGACATACTCCTTTCCCAATTTGAAAGCAGTCTGTTGTTCCATGTCCAATTCTAACTATTACTTCTTGACTTGCATACAGATTTCTCAGGAGACGGGCCAGGTGGTCTGGTATTCCCATCTCTTTAAGAATTTACCACAGTTTGTTTTGATCCACACAGTCAAAAACATTGACATAGTCAATAAAGCACAAGTAGATGTTTTCCTGGAACTCTCTTGCTCTTTTGATGATCCAACGGATGTTGGCAATTTGATCTTTTGTTCTTCTGTCTTTTCTTGAACATTTGGAATTTCACAGCTCATGTGCTGTTGAAGCCTGGCTTGAAAAATTTTGAGAATTATTTTGCTAGCATGTGAGATGAGTATAACTGTGTATTAGTTTGAGCATTGTGTGGCATTGCCTTTCTTTGGGATTGGAATGAAAACTGACCTTTTCCAGTCCTGTAACCATGGCTGAGTTTTCCAAATTTGCTAGCATATTGAGTACAGCACTTTCACAGCCTTATCTCTTAGGATTTGAAATAGCTCAACTGCAATTCTGTCACCTCCACCAGCTTTGTTCATAGTGATGCCCACTTGACTTCACATTCCAGGATGCCTGGCTCTGAGTCAGTGATCACACCATTTTGATTATCTGTGTCATGAAGATATGTTTTGTATCGTTCTTGTGTATTCTTGCCACTTTTTCTTAATATCTTCTGCTTCTGTTAGGTCCAGACTATTTCTGTCCTTTATTGTGCCCATCTTTGTATGGAATGTTCCCTTGGTATCTCTAATTTTCTTGAAGAGATCTCTTGTCTTTCCCATTCTATTATTTTTCTCTATTTCTTTGGCTTGATCTCTGATGAAGACTTTCTTATTTCTTCTTGCTATTCTTTGGAACTCTGCATTCAAATGGCTATGTCTTTCCTTTTCTCCTCTGCCTTTTGCTTCTCTTCTTTTCACAGCTATTTGTAAGGCCTCTTCAGACAACCATTTTGAAAAAGAAAAAGAAAAAACATTATTTTTCTTGGGAATGGTCTTGATCCCTGCCTCCTGTACAGTGTCACAGACCTCTGTCCATATTTCTTCATCTCTCTGTCCATCAGATATAATTTCTTGGATCTGTCTGTTACTTCCACTGTATAATCATAAGGGATTTGATTTAGGTCGTACCTAAATGGTCTAGTGGTTTTCCCTACTTTCTTCAATTCAAGTCTGAATTTTGCAATAAGAAGTTCATGATTTGAGCCACAATCAGCTCCCAGTCTTCTTTTTGCTGACTGTATAGAACTTCTCCATATTTGGCTGCAAAGAATATAATCAATCTGATTTTGGTATTGACCATCTGGTGATGTCCATGTGTAGAGTCTTCTCTTGTGTTGTTGGAAGACGATGTTTGTTAAGACCATTGCATTCTCTTGGCAAAATTCTATTAGCCTTTGCCCTGCTTCATTTTGTACTCCAAGGCCAAACTTACCTGTTACTCCAGGTATTTCTATTTTTGCATTCCAGTTGCCTCTAATGAAAAGGACATCTTTTGGGGGGTGTTAGTTCTAGAAGGCCGTGTAGGTCTTCATAGAACTGTTCAACTTCAGCTTCTTCAGCATTACTGGTTAGGGCATAGACTTGGATTACTGTGACATTGAATGGCTTGCCTTGGAAATGAATAGAGATAATTCTATTGTTTTTGAGATTGCATCCAAGTACTGCATTTCAGATTCTTTTGTTGAGTTTGATGGCTACCCCATTTCTTCTAAGGGATTCTTGCCCACGGTAGTAGATATAATGGTCATCTGTTAAATTCACCCATTCCAGTCCATTTTAGTTCACTGATTCCTAAAATGTTAATGTTCACTCTTGTCTCTTGTTTGACCACTTCCAATTTACCTAGAATCATGAACCTGACATTCCAGGTTCCAATGCAATATTGTTCTTACAGCATCTGACTTTACTTCCATCACCAGTCACATCCACAACTGGGTGTTATTTTTGCTTTGGCTCCATCTCTTTATTCTTTTTGGAGTTATTTCTCCACTATTCTCCAGTAGCATATTGGGCACTTTCTGACCTGGGGAGTTCAACTTTCAGTGTCCTATTTTTCTACCTTTTCACACTGTCCATGGGATTCTCAAGGCAAGAATACTGAAGTGGTTTGTCATTCCTTTCTCCAGTGAACTACATTTTGTCAGAACTCTCCACCATAACCCATCCATCTTGTGTGGCCTTACACGCATGCCTCATAGCTTCATTGAGTTAGAGAAGGCTGTGGTCCATCAGCCTTCTGATGTGACTGGTCAGTTTGATTAGTTTTCTATGATGGTGGTTCTCATTCTGTCTGCCCTCTGATGGATAAGTATAAGAGGCTTATGGAAGCTTCATAATGGGAGAGGCTGACTGAGGGGGAAACTGGGTCCTATTCTGATGGGTAAGGCCATGCTCAGTAAATCTTTAATCCAATTTTCTTTTGATGGGTGGGGCTCTGTTCCCTCCCTGTTGTTTGACCAGAAGCCAAACTATAGTGAAGATAATGAAGATAATGGTGACCTCCTTCAAAAGGTCCCACGCATGCACTGCTGCACTCAGTGCCCCCAACCCTGCAGCAGGCCACCGCTGACCCACGCCTCTGCCGGAGACTCCTGGACACTCCCAGGCTAGTCTGGGTCAGTCTTTTGTTGGGTTACTGCTCCTTCCTCCTGGGTCCTGGTGCACACACAGCTTTGTTTGTCCCCTCCAAGAGTCTGTTTACCCAGTCCTGTGTAAGTTCTGGAAGCTCTGAAGGTGAAGTCGCTCACTCGTGTCCAACTCTTTGCGACCCCGTGGACTGTAACCTACTAGGCTTCTCCATCCATGGGATTCTCCAGGCAAGAATACTGGAGTGGATTGCCATTTCCTTCTCCAGGGGATCTTCCCGACCCAGGGATCGAACCTGGATCTCCCACATTGGAGGCAGATGTTTTAACCTCTGAGCCACCAGGGAAGCTCTATAGTGGGGTTAATGGCGACCTTCTCCAAGAGGGCTTATGCCACACCCAGGTCTGCTGCATACAAACTGTATCCATTACTTGTCTACTGTATGGTTTAATTTACATAAATATATATGACCCATTGCTGTGTTTTTCATTTTGTTTTGATTTTTCTTTTTTTCATAAAAAAGCCACTATCTGCCTTAAAGGTAAATGGAAGTCCTCTTTCTTGAGTAGGAGGAAAAATATGCAAAACCTTTTGAAATGGGAGTTTTTCCAGCTTCTACACCCATCATGATGTTTAAAATAATAGCTTAGTTTCCACCAGGGTCTGAGGTTACATATGTGATTTTCAGAACTAATGATGTATAATGTAGTTTGAGTTCTGAAAATGATAACACCCATATTTATTCCACACTTTACCATTTTCAAAGCAATTTCATGTTGGCTCATTTAATCCTCATGAGTACCTTTGGATTAAAAAAAAAATCACCCATTTTTCAAGTGAAGAAACTGCAAACTGTATCCATTACTTGACCAGCCCAAGACCATACAACTGAGAATGGTTTTGGAACTGCAACTCAGGTCTCCTGACTTTAAACCCAGTGCATTTGCCATGGCTCTCTAGCTGCTGAGTCAAAAAGAAGGGTGGCACAGCCTATTTCTATCTTGGTTTTAAATAGATTGTATGTCTTTGGCCTCATTTTCCAAATGAGAGTCAGTTGGGTTTATCTCAAAGTGGATTCTTGTCTTTGGCTCTGAGCCTTCTTTTTCAAAGGATAATCAGAGTTGGAAAAGATCTCAGCAGTTATTCAGACCAATGCAACATCCCCACCATGTGGCTGCCCAGACTAAACTTGAATATCTCAGGTGACAGAGAACTCACTCCTATACATGGATATGTTGGCTTAACATTTATGACAACTACAAAAAGACTAGTTGTAATCTTCATTACTTTATAAGAGGAGGAGATGAGGCATGTAAAATTTAGGCAATGTGCTCAAGGTTACATATCTAGTAAATTACAGGCTCCAGATTTGACCCCCAGCAGGCTGACATTGGGCTTCCCAGGTGGTGCTAGTGGTAAGGAATCCACTTGCCAGTGCAGGAGACACAGGAGATGTGAGTTCATTCCCTGGGTTGGGAAGAACCCCTGGAGGAGGGCACGGCAACCTACTCCAATATTCTTGCCTGGAAAATTACAGGACAGAGGAGCCTGATGGACTATAGTCAGTGGACTTGTAAAGAGTCAGCCAGGACTGTGTGACTTCACTTACACTTTGCAGGGTGACTCTAGAGTCTTCTTGCTAAATGACCTATTACGCAGCCTCTATACCTAAAATCTCCTCCCAAGTGGCGATAGTAGTAAAGAATCCGCCTGCCAATGCAGGAGATGTGGGTTCCATCCCTGGGTCCAGAAGACCCTTTGGAGAAGGAAATGGTAGCCCACTCATATTCTTGCCTGGAGAATTCCATGGACAGAGGAGCCTGGCAGGCTCCATTCCATGGGGCCACAGAGTCAGAAATGACCAAGCATGCATGCAGCCTCTGCCTGCCACACCTAAACAGTGTATCTCCATTGCTGCAAATGAGGGTTATAAATCTTCCAAGTATTTTGATGCCCACTTTAATGCACATGCATATGTGTCCAAACAGATAAGGATTAAGGAAGGGAACACATTATTTAGAGATTTAGGTTTTGGCTTTCTTGGCAGGGCTCGGCTGTTGGCAGGGCAGGATTCATCACTCCCAGAGGAAATGTGCTGGCAAAAATGCTTCCCTCTTTAAGTGCTCCAAATCAATCCCTGGTGGTCTGGAAATTATCCCTTTTGATGTAAGGCAATGAATAGAATAAAGATACAGATCTGGCTTTATCACAAAGTCTATTTATATTCTAAGGCAACCCTGTCTCTCTACCCTTCTCCCCAGTACCACCCCACCTTCTGCCCTCAGTTCTCAATGTACTCAACTTTAACATCAGGCACAAAGTGGGATGCCTAGTTATATAGCCTGGACTGGACAAAGCACACCTTAACGTTTCTTAATGTCCAAATTCCTCTTAACTCATAAGCCACGTATATTCTGATACAACAATCTAAATCTTGCAAATTAAGGTAAATTAGTCATTTAAATTTAAAATCCAATATCATTTAGGTACCTACAACAGAAATTTCATTTTGCCCAGTAGCTTTCCTTTCCTTCTCTTCCCCTGGGACAGAATCATGGTGCTGGGATCTACTTTGGCTCCTGGTTCAGGCCAGGGTGGGATATGGGACAAGGTGATCATAGTGTCCCAGCCCATTATTGCTCTTATGGGCAACCACCAAGGTGTATTTCATACTTCCAGGTCTTGGTCACAACCCTGCCTCTGCTGGGCCTGTGTCCTCTGCTTTGCATTCATCATGGCCTCCAGTTGTACACACTGTCTCCTTCTTGTCCTGGCTGGAGGGTTCTTTGGCTTCACTAGCTCTTTCAGGACATGTGAATGCTCCTCTGTGACCATCAGTGTTGCAGAAGACTCCAGGCAGCTTTCTTTGGTCTGCTTGGGACTGTTGCTGCTCTACCCGCTGGCTCCTTGCAAATCACAGGGATTCCATAAATGGATACACAACAGGGCAAGAGGTTCAACTTCTTGGCTTTGAGATCCTTCAAAGTTATTTGAGTTTTTCCATCATCCTTTCCTGCCAAGGTTTTGGTCTCAGAAGTAGAACATAAAGTATTCCCCTTGCCCAACCTCACACACGGAGACACACTTAAATCTCTTCCCTAAGCTTTCCCTATCATCCAGGTCCAATGCAGAACACTACCTTATCATTTCCATGCATAGCTGCTGCATAGCGCTTAAGTCAGCATTTCATGTTCCCTACTCTGTGGTGGGTAGCTGAACTCTACATTCTGAAAGCCAGAGTTCTTGAAGAGCTAAAATTGACAACAATGACAGTAAGTCCTTTTCAGTTTTCAAAGCTGTTAACACAGGATATTGAATGAGGCTTTTCCTCTTGTCTTGGAATTTTGGTTAAAGCCCCAAACCTGGAAAAGTATGTATGGTGACATTCTAAATAGAGAACCAAGTTGTCATCAGTTTTCTCTTCCAGCGTTTGTGAGGATGTTGTTAAACTAGTCTTGTGATCCCTCATCTTCCCTTCCCAAACAACCTTTGAAAATAGGAGACTAGAAATTCCAGGGGGATTGGTTAGAGGATAAGAAAACTTTTCAGTAGTAGGCACACCTGAGACTTTTTCTTTGCTTCACTTAGATAAGTGTTCTCCAAGAGAGCTATCCGGAGAGTTTTATGGGATCAGCAAGAAAGGGATTGGAATATTACTGAGCTACAAAATTCACAAGTCACTGCAGGGCAGCCTATCGGAAGTTATTCTTGAAAGAGGGGAATACAAGTGGTCTAGTTATCATAGAAGTGGGTGCCTGCTTCTAGTCCAGAAGCAGCAAGGAGTTGGAACCACCTGGAAGGAGGGCAAGAAACAAAGAAGCCAATGGCAGACTTAGTTGTTATTGTTCAGTTGCTCAGTCATGTCCTATTCTTTGTGACCCCATGGATTGAAGCATGCCAGGCTTCCCTGTCCTTCACTATCTCCTGGAGTTTACTCAAACTCATGTCCATTGATTCAGTGAGGCCATCCAACCATCTTATCCTCTGTCATCCCTTTTCTCCTCTTGACCTCAAACCTTCCCACCATCAGGGTCTTTTCCAAAGAATCAGCTTTTTGCATCAGGTGGCCAAAGTACCGGAGCTTCAACTTCAGCATCAGTCCTTCCGATGAATATTCAGGGTTGATTTCCTTTAAGATTGGTTGGTTTGGTTTTCTTTCTGTCCAAGGGACTCTCAAGAATCTTCTCCAGCACCACAGTTCAAAAGCATCAATTATTTGGCACTCAGCCTTCTTTATGGTCCAAATCTCACATCCGCACATGACCACTGGGAAGACCATAGCTTTGGCAGACAACCCTCCTGCTATCTAGCTTATCAGGATATTTGAGAATGGCCTGCAGTGGATACTGTAAAAGGCACATAGACTTGCACCACCTTTTAGATATTTAATATCTAAAGTGTCTCTCAGAGAAAAGGGAAAGCCACCAGTCTATGGGATGCATTCCCAAGGGCAGAAATTGAGGAAGGAATGATCAGCCACTGGTTCAGTTGCTGAGGTCAGCAGTTTGTGCAGCTCACAAGGAATTCTGGAAAACCCACACAGGGGCTACTTGGAACAAGATATAGCCACACAGGAACTTGACTGGCTAGATGGCATTAGCCAAAGACCGTGAGAGCAGGACCCAAGGAGTGACATAGAAGAACTTCTATCCCGTTCCGATATACCTACCTTCCTTTTAGTAAGAATGTTGAAGGGAAGGGGGAGGCATTCATCCAACCCCCACTCTAGGTCCCTGAGCCAGGTTAGGAATGGGCAGAATACAAAGCTTGCATTTGAATGAAACAAAGGATCTTTCGATTTATTCTCAGGTAGGCACTTGCAGTACGGAAAAGTGAGTCTTAATTACTAAAACAAGATTTGCTCTTAAAACTAAGGTTGGCCATAAGCTCACAGATCTGCTTGAATTGTTATTAAAGAGTTGGAAATATACTCGGGAAAGAATAACACTTTTCCCTACAGACTGGGCAATAATGGGTTAATTGTTGCCTCTGTGCCATAGATTTTGAAGACCTATTTCTGAAGTCAAGACAAGGATTTAACTAGAAGGTCTCTCTGGAATCTTTTGTGAGCTCCCTTTTTTATAATCATAAGTCTGAGCTTCACAAACAATTTAATGGTGGAATGGTGGCAAGTAAGGACAAACTACAAGGCAGGAAAAAAAAATCAGTTAATATTTAAAACTATTTTTCCTCTAAATAGGAAAATTGTGCTAGATGCTAGCTACTATTTTTTTCTTTCAAGTCTAGCATTCTATTCACACTAGTGTTGTCACTTGCTTAGACAGAAGTGAAGGTTGAAAAAAGCATTCATTTTTCCTGGGATATCTTCATTTTGGGCCTTTTTTTTTTCCTTTTTTAATCCAACTAGCTAGTTGATCCCAGATTATTTCACTTTGCACAGCATTTGCCAAGAGCCTGGAAAATGTCCCTGCCCCTTCAGACACTCCTCTAACCCCTGACACATATCTTTTGCTCCTTAGATGACTGTAACAGCGTTTTAACAAGTCTCTCTGCCCTGCCTCCCACATTTGTTTTCTCTAAAAGATTGCCCATACTGCTGCCAGAGAAATTTTCAGAAATGATCTGATCATTCTTATATTAAAACCCATCAATGGCTTTCCATTGCAAGATAAAATTTCAGCTGTCCATTCTAAAATAGTCTTCATAATCAAGCCTATGTCTAATCTCTTTATTCTCATATATTTTTACTCATCCACATTGTACTTTTTTATTTTGTGTGTGTGTGAATAGATTTTGTTCCCTCTTTTAACCAAGAATCTAACCTCTCTCCCTTGCCATTCCCTATCTTCACACTCAACCCCCAAACACAAGTCACCCCACCACTTTCCTCCTCTTGAATGTTAATATCTGGCCGGGATTTCAGTCCTCCTTCAAGCCTACACCTTTGCAAATCTTTAAGCTGGCTTGTTTTTCCATCACTTTATTCTCACCATCTGGCACCATGTCAGGAAGATAGTGGAGGCACGACTGGGAGAATAACAGAATGAAGGCAGCTTTAGTTCTTTTACCAGAGAAGGAAAAGGCAACCCACTCCAGTATTCTTGCCTGGAGAATTTCTAGGACAGAGAGGCCTGATGAGCTACAGTCCATGGGATTGCAAAGAGTCAGACACGACTGAGCGACTAACACTTACTTCTAGTTCTTTTACAGTTCCTATCTTTTTTCCAATACAGTCAACAAAACAGACTCTAGCCCACCATAATTACTTGAAGAATGAGGATGTTCTGTATCCCTCTACAATGAATGTGCTTCATTTTGGAAGTTCTTAAATATTTTGAGCCACTGTTGTTTGCTTCATGAGTTCTGTTAGACTTTCCAAGCAAAGGAAAGCACCGGATGAAATGAGGCCAGATCCAAAGACGTCTGTCTTAGGGCTAGAAAGAATTTAAATAAAGTAATTTTAAAAATACAACTCAGTTCTCCTGTCTAGTGGCTATTTATTGTCTGTCACTTCTTACTAGAGTTGCTCTGGGAGGGCTCAGATTGCTGCTGAGAGTTAGAGGAATAAGAGAACTGATTTCTGCCCACGATTCTCTTTTGTCCCATATTGCATGACTGACAAGGACAAGATGTACGGCTGTGCCTCTCCCTTCAGAGTCTATTTGGAATCTATCCTCAAACTGAAAAAGCTTCAGGAAGAGAAGCCAGAGCCCCCACCTCCCAGGGGCTCTGTTGGCAAGTCATCTCAGGATCCAAGGACCCAGACGGGAGTCAAGACACAAAGGGCTGGGCTTCCCTGGTAGCTCAGTGCTAAAGAATCCACCTGCCAATGCAGGAGGTGTGAGTTCAACCCCAGATCTGGGAAGATCCCATGTGCCTTGGAGCAACAAAGTCTGAGAGCCACAACTCATGAGCCTGTGCTCTAGAGCCTGGGAGCCGCGACTATTGACGTCAGTGCACCCTGGAGAATGTGCCCTGCAACAAGAGAAGCCACCAGCGTGAGAAGCCTGTGCCATGCAGCTACAGAAAAGCCCCCAGGTGCTGCAACTGAGGAAAAGCCCATGCAGCAGTGAAGGCCCAGGACAGTCAAAAATAAATAAAATTATATTTATAAAGGTATATATTTATATCTACATGTATATATTATATAGAGAAATATATATATATTTATAAAATTATATATAAAAGACACCAAGGGGCTGCAGTTTCTGAAACTTAGAGAGCCAGGTGCTGGCTGCCAAGCAGATGAGCCAGAAGGCTCGACGCAGGAAGGGTTGTAGCCATGAGAAAAAGAAAGGTCCTTCAGTGAAGTGGAAGCACACTGGTAACCAAGGGAACCACCCTAAGGCTATATTTTGATGCTGATCTTATAGTTGGAAGCAGCTCACAAAATTTTGCAAAGTGAGTGAACCCTTTCACGCTGTTTACTGCAGCTTCCCTTGTATTTGCGTCCAGCCAGAAGAGCACAGCATGAAGCTTTCTCCTCTGTCCCTTGCTGCTTTGGGGCTCTGGCAGGTCTAATTCTGGGTTTCACATCTTTTCACTTCCTCTCTCAGAACATGGTCTTACCAAAACTGACTTTTGCTGACTAACAATTCTCTAAGGCCTGATTTCTCTATTATCTAAATAAGAACGCTTCGTCTGATTCATCCAGGGATTCAGGCTCTAAATATGCCTTAAAAAAAAAAAAAACTGACATTTATTCTGAGCTAACGGAAGTGGGAATTCGGCCTTGCCTTTCCTCCTGCCTTCAGTATTAGCTTCAACCCCAAATTTAAAATGTTGGAGTTCCTTCAGACAACACAAATATTGCAACATCAAATGACTTCTGGCTTTGATATTTAGCCATTCCAACTGGCAGCCACTACTCAGAAGCAGAGTTTTTAAAATATCACATATACATATATATATACACTCATGTATGTGTGTGTGTGTGTGTGTGTGTGTGTGTATTAGTTGCTCAATCATGTCCAGCTCTTTCCCCATCAGGCTCCTCTGTTCACGAATTCTCCAGGTAAGAATACTGGAGTGGGTAGCCATTCTCTTCTCCGGGGGATCTTCCCAAGGATTGAAACCTGCAGGCAGATTCTTTATAATCTGAGTCACCAAGGAAGCCTATATGTATTTATGTGGATATGTATATATATATACATATATATGTGTATGCATATTTCCACCACCCACCCCCAGAAGACCGAAAACCTTTCCTATAGCAGAAAAATTGCTCATTTTTTGTTCAGTTTGGAACGTCAGCTGCAGCACCCTTGGATCAAGATAGATGCAGGGGTGTATGGGCCTTGGACATTCTCTTCACAGTAAAGGTAGCAGGAGAGAAATAGAAAATCTGCAGAAGAGATTCAGAGGGTGACAGTGGAGGAAGAAGCCAGAGGATTCAAAGAACTTTGATCAACATTCTGTGAAGACAGATTCTGTTGTGATTTGACAGTACGTGTTCAGTCAGAGACTTCAACTCCAGGTTCTGTTTATGGAGGAATAACAAGAGTTTAAGCTCCAGAGAAGGAGCAAAGGAAGCACTAAGTTGCCCCCTCATTAGCCATTGTATTTATTTATTAGGGATGTTCTAAGAAACAATTACAAGCTGGGTGGCCTAAAGTAACAGCAACTGATTATTTTGTAGTTCTGGAGCCCAGAAGACCAAAATCAAGTAGTCAGCAGGGACGCTGCCAGGGGACTGCAGGTGAGCCCTCCATGGCCTCGTCCCAGCTTCTAGTGGTGGCCAGCCATCCTTGGGGCTCTGGCCTGCAGCTGCACCGCCATAGTCTCTGCTTCTGTCCTCATGGAATTTCCTCCCCGGGTGTCTGTCCTCTGGGGGCCTCCCTCTTCTTATAAAGACAGGAGTCCAGTTGAATTAAGGGCCACTCTACTCGACCTCCTGACTTCGTCTGAATGAAGACATGCACATACATTTCTGCACTCCAAATGCGATATAGCTCATACTTTTTGCAAATTTCTCTGCTCATTCAAATCAAGGTTTGGGGTTTTTTTTTAAATTCCATACCAGTCCGACACCTTCTTTTAAAATAGGCAAATTCATGCCTTTCTCTGATCCATCAAGGCGTTAATTTCTATGCGGTCATCTGATTTAAGTGCTTGGCACAAGGTAAGTAATCAATAAATGATAACTTCAATGATTTTATTATACCAGCTGCACCCATTTTTAAAGACTCTCTTATCTAAAGCCTATGTTTTATCCCCTCACCCTCATTCTGGTTTTTTTTTTTTTTTCTTTAAAACTAAACAGAATAAGTTCATACCCTCCTGCCCACAAAGTTTAGGCTCTTAAATCTTATTGAATTTTATAACAATATTTGTTAGAGGAAATTCAGAAATTCATAAACAGTGAATATACACAATATTACAGTGACATTTCCTTTCCTCTACTCCCTTGTCTTGTCTTGAAGGTCAAGGTCTCAGACTTTCTTCTTTAAAAGAGCTACATGAGAAGGAAATTGAATCCTGGGAGAAATGGGATCTAAGAGACACTAGGACAAGATCCTATAATTCAGTGCTTCTCCAACTTTAAAGTCCTCCAAATGACTTTGAAGGTAAACTGTGGGAGATCTGCTTCCAGAGTTTCAGACACATTGGAGTGGGGCCTGAGGCTACACATTTGTAAGATATTCCAAGCAGGCTGGATGCACCTTGAAAACCATGGCAATGTGAAAGCACTCAGGGACTATCAGAGCTTTTAGCAGAGACCCACCCATCTCATAACTACAGACAATGACTCACAGCTGACCCTGGGTAGATCCCGTGCGGACACTTTCATCAGTCAGGAGCTCAATGTCCTCTGGCTGCGATGCTTGGAGGAAAAACAGGAGAACATAACTTTTCAAATCTGGCTTTGCTTCTACCAGACCCAGCAATGATGGGTAAGTTACACTCTGGCTTCAATATACTTTTTTATAAAATAAAGGTGAGAGCAGGGGACTTCCTTCAGAGTAGTCTGAATACCTAAATGGGACAGCATGTGTAAAAATGTCACCCAGGACGCAGGCTTTCAATAGTGGGTGCTGTGTATCAACGATTCATAAATGCCATTGCCCACATTAAAAAAAATGGGTGCTGAATGATTGTCTGGGTATACCAGACCACCTGACCTGCCTCTTGAGAAACCTATATGCAGGTTAGGAAGCAACATTTAGAACTGGGCATGGAACAACAGACTGGTTCCAAATAGGAAAGGAGTACATCAAGGCTGTATATTGTCACACTGCTTATTTAACTTCTATGCAGAGTACATCATGAGAAATGCCGGGCTGCAGGAAGAATAAGCTGGAATCAAGATTTCTGGGAGAAATAACAATAACCTCAGATATGGAGATGACACTACCCTTATGGCAGAAAGTGAAGAAGAACTAAAGAGTCTCTTCATGAAAGTGAAAAAGGAAAGAAAAAGTTGGCTTAAAGCTCAACATTCAGAAAACTAAGATCATGGCATCTGGTCCCATCACTTCATGGCAAATAGATGGGGAAACAGTGGCTGACTTTATTTTTCTGGGCTCCAAGATTGCTGCAGATAGTGACTGCAGCAATGAAATTAAAAGATGCTTACTCCTTGGAAGGAAAGTTGTGACCAAACTAGACAGCATATTAAAAAGCAGAGACATTACTTTGCCAACAAAGGTTCAACTAGTCAAAGCTATGGTTTTTCCAGTGGTCATGTATGGATGTGAGAGTTAGACTATAAAGAAAGCTGAGTGTTGAAGAATTAATGCTTTTGAACTGTGATGTTGGAGAAGACTCTTGAGAGTCCCTTGGACTGCAGGAGATCCAACCAGTCCATCCTAAAGGAGATCAGTCCTGGGTGTTCATTGGAAGGACTGATGCTAAAGCTGAAATTCCAGTACTTTGGCCCCCTGCTGTGAAGAGCTGACATATTTGAAAAGACATGATACTAAGAAAGATTGAGGGCAGGAGGACAAGGGGACAACAGAGGATGAGATGGTTGGATGGCATCACCAACTCAATGGACATGGGTTTGGATGGACTCTGGGAGTTGGTGATGGACAGTGAGGCCTGGCATGCTGCAGTCCATGGAGAAGCAAAAGGTCAGACAAGACCAAGCAACTGAACTGAACTGAACTAAGTCTACAGTGATGGAGATAGAAAGGCAAAAGGGAATTTCACTGACATTGTCAGTGAAAATATATTCATACTGCTCAAAATATATGTAAAGTTAATGAAATACATGCACATCTGGAAAGTACTTAGAAACATGCCTATGCACTAATATGTCCATCTTTTTAGTGACTTCAACTAATGGATAAATGGTTCACAGTCTTTGTACTCTTGACTTGGTTTGGTCTTCCACATAGCAGACTCCTCCTAAGCAGATTGGAGCAGGAAATGTTCAGGTGCTTTTAATCAAAGCTTATAATTAATTTGCTTAAAAAGAAAACTGTGCTTTGGTCTTGAAAGCTGGTTTATAAATCCTTGAGTGGGCAGGAGGGAAGTTTTTCCATGGAAACTGCATTTTTAAAAAACAATTAGATTGAAGTGAATCATATTAGTGATTGTGTTTTGCAAGAGTGAAGACATAAAGGCAGGCATTGACATTGGTTTATAGGAAGACAGCAAAAGGCAAGGGGAAAAACACATGATTTGGGCTGGGAACAATTTGGGTTTGATTTTTGGTTTTGCTACTGGTTGTGCAAAAACTGGGTAAGTGGTTTCATTTTCCTGAACTTTAGTCATTTTCTGTAAAGGTTGAGACTGTCATCATTTAAAAAAATTTGTATTAAATATTTCATATAAATTATAATAGTATCTTCAAATGTTGTAGATACTACAGAGGTGATTAGGATTTAAAAATCTAGTTGGATGGTAAAACCAACTAAAGCCATCCAGTTTAAATATTGGCTACTAGAAATTTCAATTTCCCTGATCTCGCAAATTCTGGAAAATTGTAAAGGTCTCTTGCAGTGAATGTATTAAATAGGGGAAAGATAATTCTAGATTGAATATTGGATACAGGCTGCTATTGTCTTTAAACAAGAGCCATTATGTTGGTGTGGCTCTAATATCTTGGTAGCTTATATAACTGAACCCAAACCTAAACCAGAATTCATCCACTCAAATCTGATAAATTCAAGAACAGTCACAAATAGCCAATTCAGTTCAGTTCAGTCACTCAGTCCTGTCCAACTCTTAGTGACCCCATGAATCGCAGCATGCCAGGCCTCCCTGTCCATCACCAACTCCGAGTTTACCCAAACTCATGTGCATAGAGTCAGTGATGCCATCCAGGCATCTCAACCTCTGTCATTCCTTTCTTCTCCTGCCCCCAATCCCTCCCAGCATCGGAGTCTTTTCCAATGAGTCAGCTCTTCACATCAGGTGGCCAAAATATTGGAGTTTAAACCTCAGCATCAGTCCTTCCAAAGAACACCCAGGACGAGTCTCCTTTAGGGAGGACAGATTGGATCTCTTTGCAATCCAAGGGAATCACAAGTCTTCTCCAACACCACAGTTCAAAAGCATTAATTCTTCAGCACTCAGCTTTCTTTATAGTCCAACTCTCACATCCATACATGACCACAGGAAAAACCATAGCCTTGACTAGACAGACCTTTGTTGGCAAAGTAATATCTCTGCTTTTAAATATGCTGTCTAGGTTGTTCACAACTTTCCTTCCAAGGAGTAAGCATCTTTTAATTTCAAGGCTGCAATCACCATCTGCAGTGATTTTGGAGCCCCCCAAAATTAATTGACATGGTTTCTACTATGTCCTTACCTATTTCCCATGAAGTGATGTGAACAGATACCATGATCTTAGTTTTCTAAATGTTGAGCTTTAAGTCTACTTTTTCACTCTGTTCTTTCATTTTAATCAACAGGGTTTTTAGTTCCTCTTCACTTTCTGCCATAAAGGTGGTGTCATCTGCATATCTGAGGTTATTGATATTTCTCCTGGCAATCTTGATTCCAGCTTGTGCTTCTTCCAGCCCAACATTTCTCATGATGTCCCCTGCATATAAGTTAAATAAGCAGGGTGACAATATACAGCCTTGACATACCCCTTTTCTATTTGGAACCAGTCTGTTGTTCCATGTCCAGTTCTAACTGTTGCTTCCTGACCTGCATACAGGTTTCTCAAGAGGCAGGTCAGGGGGTCTGGTATTCCCATCTCTTTCAGAATTTTCCACAGTTTATTGTGATCTACACAGTCAAAGGCTTTGGCATAGTCAATAAAGCAGAAATAGATGTTTTTCTGGACCTCTCTTGCTTTTTCAATGATACATCAGATGTTGGCAATTTGCTGGTTCCTCTGCCTTTTCTAAAACCAGCTTGAACATCAGGAAGTTCGCAGTTCACGTATTGCTGAAGCCTGGCTTGGAGAATTTTGAGCATTACTTTCCTAGCGTGTGAGATGAGTACAATTGTGTGGTAGTTTGAGCATTCTTTGGCATTACCTTTCTTTGGAATTGGAATGAAAACTGACCTTTTCAGTCCTGTGGCCACTGCTGAGTTTTCCAAATTTGCTAGCATATTGAGTGCAGCACTTCACAGCATCATCTTCTAGGATTTGAAATAGCTCAACTGAAATTCCAACACCTCCACTAGCTTTGTTCGTAATGATGTTTCCAAAGGCCCACTTGAGTTTACATTCCAGGATTTCTGACTCTAGGTGAATGATCGCACCATCGTGATTATCTGGGTCATGAACATCTTTTTTGTATAGTTCTTCTATGTATTCTTGCCACCTTTTCTTAATATCTTCTGCTTCTGTTAGGTCCATACCATTTCTGTCCTTTATCGAGCCCATCTTTGCATGAAATGTTCCCTTGGTATCTCTTAATTTTCTTGAAGAGATCTCTAGTCTTTCCCAGTCTGTTCTTTCCCTCCATTTCTTTGCATTGATTGTTAAGACTTTCTTATCTCTCCTTGATAGCCTTTGGAAATCTGCATTCAAATGGGGATATCTTTGCTTTTAGCTTCTCTTCTTTTCACAGCTGTTTGTAAGGCCTCCCCTGACAGCCATTTTGCTTTTTTGCATTGCTTTTCCATGGGGATGATTTTGATCCCTGTCTCTTGTACAATGTCATGAACCTCTGTTCATAGTTTATCAGACACTCTATCTATCAGGTCTAGTCCTTTAAATCTATTTTTTACTTCCACTGTATAATCATAAGGAATTTGACTTAGGTCATACCTGAATGGTCTAGTAGCTTTCCCTACTTTCTTCAGTTTAAGTCTGACTTTGACAATAAAGAGTTCATGATCTGAGCCACATTCAGTTTGCGGTCTTGCTTTATTGACTGTATAGAACTTCTCCATTTTTGGCTACAAAAAATATAATCAATCTGATTTCAGTGTTGACCATCTGGTGATGTCCACGTGTAGAGTCTTCTGTGTTGTTGAAAGAAGGTGTTTGCTATAACCAGTGAGTTCTCTTGGAAAAACTATTAGCCCTTGTTCTGCTTCACTGCATACTCCAAGACCAAATTTGCCTGTTACTCCAGGTGTTTCTTAACTTCCTATTTTTGCATTCCAGTCCCCTATAATGAAAAGGAGATCTTTTGGGGGTGTTAGTTCTAAAAGGTCTTGTAGGTCTTCATAGAACCGTTCAACTTCAGCTTCTTCAGCGTTACTGGTTGGGGCATAGGCTTCGATTACCATGATATTGAATTGTTTGCCTTGGAAACAAACAGAGATAGTTCTGTCGTTTTTGAGATTGCATCCAAGTCCTGCATTTCAGACTCTGTTGTTGGACACAATGGGTACTCCACTTCTTCTGAGGGATTCCTGCCCACAGTAGTAGATATAATAGTCATCTGAGTTAAATTCTCCCATTCCAGTCCATTTTAGTTTGCTGATTCCTAGAATGTCGACATTCACTCTTGCCATCTCATTTGACCACTTCCAATTTGCCTTGATTCATGGACCTGACATTCCAGGTTCCTATGCAATATTGCTCTTTACAGCATAACTTCTTCTGAGGGATTCCTGCCCACAGTAGTAGATATAATAGTCATCTGAGTTAAATTCTCCCATTCCAGTCCATTTTAGTTTGCTGATTCCTAGAATGTCGACATTCACTCTTGCCATCTCATTTGACCACTTCCAATTTGCCTTGATTCATGGACCTAACATTCCAGTTTCCTGTGCACTATTGCTCTTTATAGCATCAGACCTTGCTTCTATCACCAGTCACATCCATAACTGGGTATTGTTTTTGTTTTGGCTCCATCCCTTCATTCTTTCTGGAGTTATTTCTCCACTGATCTCCTGTAGCATATTGGGCACGTACCAACCTGGGGAGTTCCTCTTTCAGAATTCTATCATTTTGTCTTTTTATACTGTTCATGGGGTTCTCAAGGCAAGAATACTGAAGTGGCTTGCCATTCCCTTCTCCAGTGGACCACATTCTGTCAGACCTCTCCACCATGACCCATCTGTCTTGGGTGACCCCACATGGCATGGCTTAATTTCATTGAGTTAGACATGGCTGTGATCAGTATGATCAGATTGGCTGGTTTTCTGTGATTATGATTTCATAGTGTCTGCCCTCTGATGCCCTCTCGCAACACCTACCGTCTCACTCGGGTTTCTCTTACCTTGGTTGTGGAGTATCTCTTCAAGGCTGCTCCAGCACAGCACAGCTGCTGCTCCTTACCTTGTATGAGGTTGCCCCTCCTGACCTTGTATGTGGAGTAGCTCTTCTTGGCTTTCCTGCTCCCACACAGCCACAACTCAGGCTTTTCCAAATAAAACAACTACTTAAGCTCTAACCAGTCTCATCGTTTATATGCTTTACTTTCATGTCTTCTTCATAAAAGCCATGTTTTAGCTCCTGTTGATGAAGCACTACTAACCACTTTCGGTTTGGCATTGCCTGCTTTGAATCAATGTATGCTGATAACTCTTTTGGTAAGATGTGATGAAAGACATAGGGAGGACATGGGGATTTTGGTGTACCGCTTTGGCATATTGAAAGTATTTGGCATATCTTCCCAAGACATGATCCCAACATCACATAATACTATTGGGGAGGAAGAAATTTTCCTTTACCCTTCTGGGTTCTTTTGGCAAGTCTAATAATTAACATGAAGCAGATTTACTGGAGAAAATCAAACAAAACTTTAATAACACATATACATGGGGAAGATGCAGGAAAATTGAGTAACTTTCCAAAATGTCTGAAACTCTCACCTTAAATACCATCTTCAGCTAAAGACAAAATAGGTTTTCAGGGGTAGTAGTTTGGTTTCAAAGGGGAGAAAGGCAACTGAGTAGGAAATGGAGAAGCAAATGTTTGGTAAAATAAGTGTGTGTGTGTGTGTGTGTGTGTGTGTGTGTGTGTGTGTGTGCACGTGCATGCATGTGTGCTGGACCAGGCAGTGACAATGGAACACAGACAGGAATTTTAATAAGCAGACTTTACTAGGCTCCTCCCTGTCTACACACCTACTATAGGTGTTAAGTCACTTCAGTCATGTCCGACTCTTTGTGACCCTATGGAGTTTATATACTATCTACGTACTATCTGTGGTGACAGCTTCCCTCCCAGAACTGGTGCCCCATCTGCGGTTAGGGAAAAGGTCAAGGTTTCTTCCTGAGTCTTTGGGCTTTGGTTGTTTTCAGCTCAAAATTTTTCCATGCCAAAGAGACACTTTCTGGTGGCAAGTTTTGTTCCTTTATAGCTTCAGTGTCTATCTCTTTATGTCTGCCTCCAATGCAGGAGACCTGGGTTCGATCCCTGGGTCTGGAAGATCCCCTGGAGAAGGAAATGGCAACCCACTCCAGTATTCTTGCCTGGAAGATCTCATGGACGGAGGAGACTTGTAGGCTACAGTCCATGGGTATGCAGGATAAACTCACAGCTTATCCTGTGAATGAATGAATGAGGAGGGTCATTCTTAACTGCTTGTGTGTTCTTTCTTTCTCACTTCCTAATCCTTCATCACCTGTAGTTTAATTTGCTTTAAGTAAAAGTATGTCTTACTGCAACTGTATTTCAGTCATGGTGCTAGATGGCAGGAATAAAACAATTAACCTAGGCTTTTCTTAGAGGGAAAACTCAATCTAAGTGGAGTGAATAAAAATACAAATAAAATATAGTTGTGAGCAAAAGTATTTATATGGAAAGCCACAAAAGTAGATGTATAGAGGTTTATAAGAGAACCTCAAAAATCAAAAGAGGAAGTTATCCTTTATAAATTGTAAAGACCAAATAGAATTTGCTGGTCAGTGAGTGAAACAGTATTCCTGGCAATGGTTATGATGTGGAGAAAAACACGATTGAAGATAGCAAGCCTTAAAATTTTATTTAGGCTACTGGTTGATTCTGTGGGAGAAATAAATGGTGAGGCTGAAAATGTATTGTGGATTAGATTTAGTGAGCTTGTGTCTTATGGCGAGACATAGAGGGATGGGGTTGGGAGTAGGGCAGGGTAGCACGCTAGGCAGGTGTCTGGTTAGTGATTAACCCTTAATGCCTCTCCTTGCCCTGAGGCCAAAGCTCAGACCCCTCCTTAGGCCTCTGACAGCACAGAGTTCTCTGGCTGCTCACTCCCCCACCTAGCCATAGCTGTCCCTGACTTATTTGCTGAACTTCACCTTTTAGAGTTTCTCTGGTTCCTGAAATGCACAAGCAACTGATCAGAGTGATGTACTGGAAGAAATCCTACTATTGGACTGGCCAAGAAGTTCCTGCTGATTTTTGTAACATCTTGCAGAAAAACTCGAATGAACATTTTGGCCAACACAATACATAGAGTTTCTGTGGGAAAACTGTAGGAAACAGGCTCCTGAGGTCCTAATGATGGCAACAACAGTAGGAAATAGATAAAGGGGTGAATTGGGGGACATTCAGGATACACAACTGATAGAAAATTGTCATTGGATGTGGATGATAAGGAAGATGGAAATAGATGACTTGCATGCCTGGGTGAAGGGCTTTCCAGGTGGCTTAGTGGTAAAGAATCCACCTGCTGATCTAGGAGATCACATTTGATCCCTGGGTCAAGAATATCCCTGGAGAAGGGAATCACAACCTACTCCAGTATTCTTGCCTGGAAATCCCATAGACAGAGGAGCTGCAGGGCTGTAGTCCAAGGGTTCGCAAAGAGGTGAACATGACTTAGCAACTAAACAGCAACAACAATGCCTGGGTGAAAATGATGACACTAAAACAGGGAGTTAATAAACCTGGTTTATTCTTAGTTGTTTTTAATTTACCAGCCTTCTCAGGGGAATTGTTCTCATCTGTTTCCCTTAAATCCCTGAAACCAGTGGCTGGGGGTGGGGGTGAGGGTGGAGAGAAATTTGCAGTCACACTTTCCAATGGATCTTGCTGTATACATGAAGGGCAGGACTTCTACCCTCTAACATAGGTGTCTCCTTTCACCTGATGGACTGGGCAGGTGAGGGGAAGATGCCTGATAAACTGGGAGGCAGCACTCTGATGTTACCTCCCAACTTAACCCTGGCAGTAGCTTGCCAGCCACCTCCACATGGCACGTCACAGCTGCTACTGTCTTAATGATATTTACTCAAGCCATGTGTGGGGTCCTGCAGTCAAGAGAATGTGCCTGCCAAGTACTTCTGCCTCGGGCCTCTTTACCTGTGTGGTGAATGGAGCTGCTTTCAGGTGCCCTTACAAACCAGTTATAAATTACTTTCATTGAGCTAAGGTCAAATGCATGGGAAGAATAGAAAGTGACAGCCCTGAGGATTTATATAGCCCCTCTCCTACAAGGAGACCAAGTACTTCAAATATATGATCTAATTTGCACTCCTCTGATGCCTGGGAAGTAGAGGACTTGTTGGCGAGGCAGAGACTTGGAGTGGGTGTGAGGCTTTGGTTAACAACCTTGAATTATCAGTAAGGCAGCACGGTTTTCTTCTCTCATTTTTCTTTAGGTATTTGCTGTTGTTGCTGTTTGTATGTTTGTTTTGAGAAACTGAAGCTGACTGGCTTCTTGGGTTTTCTCCTTTGGCTTGATGGTGAGAATGACTCCACATTTAGTGGGGTGCCTTTGATTCAGTTCCTTGAGGAAGCAACACACTGATATGGTGACAAAATGTAAATTAATGATAAGGTAAATAAGCAATCTCTGATATGGAGAAATCTATAAGTAGGTCATTTCTGAAAAGAAAATTAAATATTGAATATAGTTATGGCCAGGATAAGTTCTCAAGATTGATTTTCATGCATTTGAGTTCCTCCACTAGAAAGAAGGCTGAGCACTGAAGAATTGATGCTTTCAAACTGTGGTGCTGGAGAAGACTCTTGAGAGTCCCTTGGACAGCAAGGAGATCAAATCAGTCAATCCTAAATGAAATCAACCCTGAATATTCATTGAAAGGACTGATATTGAAGCTCCAATACTTTAGCCACCTGATGCAAAGAGCTGACTCATTAGGAAAGGCCCTGATGCTAGGAAAGATTGAAGGCAAGAGGAAAAGGGAACTACAGAGGATGAGATGCTTGGATGACGTCACTGACTCAATGGACTTGAGTTTCAGCAAACTCTGGAGATAGTGAAGGACAGGAAAGCTTAGTGTGCTATAGTTCAAAGGGTCGCAAAGAGTTGGAAATGACTTATGGACTCAACAACAACTTGTTGCATGAAGCTCTCTAGTTAATGAGAATTCTGTTCCATGCTTCTGCCCAGACATGCTGCTGCTGCTGCTGCTAAGTCACTTCAGTCGTGTCCAACTCTGTGTGACCCCATAGACAGCAGCCCACCAGGCTCCACCATCCCTGGGATTCTCCAGGCAAGAACACTGGAGTGGGTTGCCATTTCCTTCTCCAGTGCTTGAAAGTGAAAAGTGAAAGTGAAGTCACTCAGTCATATCTGACTCTTTGCAACCCCATGGACTGCAGCCTACCAGGCTCCTCTGTCCATGGGATTTTCCAGGCAAGAATACTGGAGTGGGGTGCCATCGCCTTCTCCCTGCCCAGACATAGGGAGGTTTTAAGTGAACCTTGGTTGGTAGCACCTTTGTGACTTGCCCAAGATCTTGCAGGAAGTTGGTGGGAACTCTGAACTTACCTTGGTTTCTACCTGCATCTCTTTCTCTCCACTTGTATGTGAGGCTAGTTCTGCATTGCCTGAATCTGGCTTCTGTTGCTATTTTCTATACAAAGAACAGGAAGTTGATAATAGTAGAAATAAATACCACAAAGGCAAAGGAGACTAATTTTATTAGAGAAATGACACAGGGGAAGAGATTACAACTGTTACACCAGCTTTGGCCAGAGGAGAGCAAGGGAGGGTGACTATTTACAGATTATACAGGGCTGGAAAGGGAGGATTTGGGGAGCCCAGGCCTGGCGATGGGTAAATGAATCTATTCAGGACACTGGCTTTCAGAAAAATCACCTGGCAGAGGAGCAGGTTGAAGACAAGGTAAGCATCACTCAGCAGCAGTAACTAGGAGTAACAAAAGAGAGACCATGAAGCAGTGGGTAAGGCAACCTTAGGTGTTTACTAGTTAGTTTAGTAACATGTGGGTGATTTTTAAGTGAAAAACCCTTGCAACAAAGATAAGATGCATGGGAGGAGCTGCCAACATGAGTAAGAGATAATGAACTACAAGGAAATGGAGTTCTTGCATCTGTTGGTATCCAGCAGATGGAGGTCAGAGTGAAGATATTGACAGGTAGTACCTTTCCCCTTCTCATTTTTCTCCAGTCACTAAGTTGTGTCCAACAATTTGCAACCCCATAGACTGCAACACACCAGACTCCTCTGTCCTCTGCTATTTCCTGGAGTTTCCGCAGAGTTATGTCTATTGAGTCAGTGATGCTATCTAACCATTTCATCCTTTGTCATCCCCTTCTCCTTTTGCCTTCAAACTTTCCCAGCACCAGAGCCTTTTCCAGTGAGTTGGCTCTTTGCATCAGGTGGCCAAAGTATTGGAACTTCAGCTCCAGCGTCAGTCCTTCCAATGAATATTCAGGGTTGATTTCCTTTAGGATGGACTGGTTTGATCTTCCTGCAGTCCAAGGGATTCACAACAGTCTTGTCCAGCACCACGATTTGCAAATGTCAGTTCTTCAGCCTTTATGGTCCAACTCTCACATCCGTACATGACTGCTGAAAAAACCATAGCTTTGACAATATGGACTTTTGTTGGCAAAGTGGTGTTTCTGCTTTTTAAGGTTTGGCATAGCTTTTCTTCCAAAAAGCAATTCGGAAGAAATTTCATGGCTTCTGTCACCATCAACAGTGATTTTTGAGCCCCAGAAAATAAAATCTTCTCTCAGTGCTATGGTAATGGAACTCAGTGGTCTCCCCACTATAGACAGGTACTCTGGACGCTTGCTCCTTCATGCAGATAGAGGGTGCACTATCAAAAAGTTGTATGAGCCCTAGATTTGTTTTGTTTTGTTTTTCAGAGACAGGTTGACATAAAAAGCTGATATATTTTATCTAATCAACCTCTTAATCTATTCTAAATTTTTATCGTGCTCTTAGTCACAAGTTCAGAATACAGAAGATACATCATATTTATGCCTAGCAATGGATATGTATATCACAAAGACAGTTCCTCCCTGGGACATCTAAATCTCTTGAAATGGACTTAATTTTATCTTAAAGATTAAAAATTGTAAAATGTCAGTTAGTTGTCCAAAATGCTATGAGCAAGGAGAAATCTGGGGCATCTTCTGGAGCAAAGCCATCACACAGATAAGGCTCAGAGAGGTCTATTCTTTACACAAGGCTGCACAGCAAGAGGTGGAGCTGAGTTTGGCTACTACTCTTCTGACCAACCCATAGTGCTTTTTTCTGCCTCAGTTTTTCCTGCAGGAGCTTCCCTTGTTTGGTAGTCCCAGAGGACATAATAGATGAAAAGATACTATTTTAGTTAAACACCATGGTTTCATTTTCTGGAACTATTTTTCTTTTAGTCTTTATTCGTTTTTTTGTGAAAATTATTATTTTCAGTTTGAAATTGAAACTATGCAGTTATATCTATGGTACTATTGATGAAATTGCTCAGTAGATGTGTGATTATTGAAGAAATATGGAGCTGTTCTTGGTAACTGGATGCAAAAGATAGAGAATGAATACAAAGCACTCCTCGGAGTGAACAACATTGATTTGAGAGCTCTATTGAATGGTACTTCTTTGACAAATAGCCGTGAGAATCAAACTGAACTATATACAAAAAATAAATGTAATCCTACCTACTTCTTTGAAATTACACAAAACCTCCATTTTAAAAGAAAGAAAACTGATCTAAAAACAACATTTCTAAAGCACTCCTCCAGTGAAACAGTTTAAATTAGTAGTAACCTTTAAGGAAATGAATTAAACTATAATCTGATGAAGTGTAATTCTAGCAGAAATTAAGGTATGGGTATCAACATATTTTCTAAAACTAGCTGAACCAATTTGATGGTGAGGAGTAAAAAGATTTTGAATTTACAAAACAAAATTATAAGAAGCAAAGCAATGACCAAATCAAGTTTGTAGCCTGTTGGAAGTACTATTGGATTTTAGGTGGGACAGATCACCTCTGAATATAAGACTTATTGAAAACAAAGAAAAAAAAAAGATGAAAAGAAAAGGCAGACCAGGTAGATACAATGCATTCTTTAATGAGATATAAGAAAACAAAAACAAATCACCAACAGAGAAGAGCATGCCTGAAAGTTTTTCTCCTTCAATATTCAGTGTTTAAACTCATGACATATATTTTTAGGGATGTTCCAAACAGAGCAAACAAGGATAGCCTTATTCTTCCTTTTTTTTTTTTTTAAATTTTAAGAGATTTCTTATTGGTGAATTCATTTTTGACAACTGAGAGCTGGTGATCCTATAGAATGTGGATTTTTTTTAAAAAACTGAAATCCATAAAGTTACACAGTGTTTCATGTCAATTATATCTTAATAAAGCAGAGAAAAAACAGACAAAAATAAAATAGGGTTTTCTTTAACTGCATGTTGTTGACTACGTTGGCTAGTCAATCATCATCCTTCTTCACATTGTTGCAAATATAGGAAACAACTCCCCTAGCTCGCTTTGGAGATATTCTATGTTGGCTGCAAAGAGCCAACTTTTCAGTTACATTTTGATGAAAAGAAATTTCTCAAGTTTCATGGTTTAGGTAGGAGAAAATGACTTCTTGGCTTAATGTCAGTATTATGAGTCTCTCTCTTTATCCCATTAAAAATTAGCAATGACATTATCTAGTATATTCCAAGTACCGTGGGAGTTTGATATATCAAGCTGGTTCTGGAATAGGAGTAATTTAATAAACCTTTGCTGAGAATAATAGGCACTTCTTTACAACTAGTGACAACCACCAGAATGAATAGGTCTCAGCCTCTATTTCTGCATGAGGAGAGAAATTAGAGGAGAGACCAGTTACCTGAGTTTACAACCACAGAAAATTATAGCAATAAAACGAAACTTGCCTGTTTAAAATATTTTAACCACTATTTGTAGTTACATTATTTAGATTTCCCAACCACGAGTAGTTCTGATGTTCAGCAGACATGGCCATTTATCAAGATTATGAGTAGTAGCAAACTGCCATTTGAAATCTTTAAACACCTTAAAAGTAAGCACAAATACTACAAAATCATCTCTGTTTCTACTCCACTTAGTCAAAAACCCATGCATATTTTACTTAGGAAAACTCACTTTTATAAACAAATTAATAGCCTAATACATAGGACAGTGAATTTAGTAGGAGCTATTTCTCAGCTCCTATCATAAACAAAAGTAATAATTACAAGTGAATCTTATTTATTCATTAAATCCATGAATATTCTCAGTAGATACCTATCTGATTTGATAACTTAAATATTTATATTTCTTTGTCTTTTTTCTTATCCAATATTAATAAAATGAAAGAATGAGATAATAAATTAGATTGTAGAAGTAGTTAATCTGTTCTGAACTTTCAGTGAAAAGTAGGACTACTTTTGGATTTGTAGGAAAATGTAAAAAAACAAAATGGGGAAAAAAAAATGTGAGTGATTGGCAATGAGAGCAGTCCGAATGATGAAATAGGAAGTGTTTGCCTCTTAAGGTGATTCTCTTGATGGAAAGATGTTCTCGCCACCTCATCCTTCTTGCTGGCTTTTATTCTCCCTCCAAAAGAGAAGCTCTTTTCTAGTGGTAGTGGCCCCACTGTTGCCTTCAGCTGTGAAAGCAGCCTCTTATTAGCTAATCAATTATTAGAATTGATTAGTAAATAAGTGTTCTCTATAACCAGGAGGAGGAAATGAGATTCTATAGATTTCTCTCATTCCTCATTATGTTTGTAAAGTAATTTGGGTTTGACTCCTGCCTGGATATACAGCTTTGTTCATTTTGCATTTTTCTCCCCTGACAGCCTTGCAAGAACAGAAGCTTCCCGTTCTCTCATCATAGTACTTACTGACGCAGGGGATTGTGACTTGAGCTTGGTCTTCTAATGACTCCGATTACTAGCTTTTCTTTCTTTTTTTTTTCTTTCTCTCTTTCTTTTTTTTTCTTAGTTTCTCTTGGTTTCTCTCACTTGTTTTAATGAAGTCTTATTGCAGAAGTTGACCCCACCCCCAGCTGAGTCTTAAATGATGGGTAGAAGATAACCAGGGAAAGCAATGGGGCAAGTTGGGGGCTCGGCTGCATTATGACTTTGTGGATCTTAAACATTTTTGTCTTCACAAGAAGCTTCTTTCATCAGTTCCTCTCCTTTCCCCTCCCTCCACCCTGTCCCCTCTTCTCTCTCTTATTTTTCTCTGTCTTCCTGCTTTAATGTAATGATATGAAGATGAATATAATACAGGCTTATGTTACTAACTTTTCTGAGGTTACAAGAAATTAAAACATTTTCATGTGCCCCTAAATGTACTGTGAAACCTCTGTATATGGCCGCTGTGTGTAAGGGATAAATCAGCCCTGAGTGCACTCATGACGGCTTCTCGAAGAAGTACAGCTAAGCAGAGGTAAAGTAAGAAGGAGGGGGAGGAGTGAAAATCCTTCCTTAGAAACATATGGGAGATGGACCATGAAAGCCTTGCTAAAGGGATTAGTGTTCACCTAAAGGTAAGCAGGTGGCTGAAAATGAGGTATTCAGCAGATTCAATACATATTTGACAAGTTTCTTTTTAAAGCCAAGTCCTAGCCAAGGAACCTATTTAATGATGTCTTTTAGTCTTTACAATGTCTCTGTGATCTTTGAGGAGCAGTGGCTACGCAGGCGCAGGAGGGCCTAGAGGCACTCTCCCATGCAAAAGGTCAGGAACACCGTTGGTAAGGAGATACGCCTTGTCCAAGGTAAGGAACAGTGGCTGAGCTTTGCTGGAGCAGCCATGGGTAAGAGAAACCCAAGTAAGATGGTAGGTGTCACAAGAGGGCATTGGAGGGCAGAAACACTAAAACCATACTCACAGAAAACTACTCAGTCTAATCACACTAGGACCACAGCCTTGTCTACCTCAATGAAACCAAGCCATGCCTACGGGGCAACCCAAGACAGGAGGTCATAGTGGAGAGGT
>SJYC01019950.1:0-21067 GCA_006408675.1 Madoqua kirkii | reverse complement strand
GTAATCATAAGGGATTTCAAGGTCTGAGCCACAGTCAGCTCCCAGTCTTGTTTTTGCTGACTGTATAAAGCTTCTCCATCTTTGGCTGCAAAGAATATAATACAAATATTTAAAAATTTTTAAAGTGAAAAGCAAGTTAGGTATAAAAGAGCTTTTAAGAAGTGTTCTGGAAAACAAAGTTAATGAAATCTCCAGAATGTGGAACAAAATGTCAGAAAGAAAAATATACAAGTGAAAATACTTAGAGAAATAGTTCAAGAAGTCCAATATCCAACTGGTTGGCATTCTGATAAGAAGACAGAAAAAACAAAGGGGTAGGGGTTATCAGAGAAATAATAAAAGATAATTTCCCAGAGCCCTGGTTGGCCATGTTGAGGCCCTACTATGTGTTAAGTACTGTGAGAATCCTGGGTTTACAACTGCCATAATCCTGCTATACATCACTGAAAGTCTTGGGGGGCGGGGGGCACAGTTCCGTAAATCAATTTAAAAATGCAACTATAATACACATCATAGAAAAAGTGAAAGTGTTAGTCCCTCAGTTGTGTCTGACTCCTTGCCACCGCATGGACTATATAGTCCGCCAGGCTCCTCCGTCCGTGGAATTAATTCTCCAGGCAAGAATACTGGAGTGGGTTGCCATTCCCTTCTCCAGGGAATCTTCCCCACCCAGGGACTGAACCCATGTCTCCTGCATTGCAGGCAGGTTCTTTACCACCTGAGCCACCAGGGAAGCCCCATATCATAGAGGAACTATGGGAACAGGAAGGGGCTTCTGAAGTGGGACCTTGGCAGGAGCGGAAGGGAGGAGTGTGTGCAGCAAAGGGAGCAGCGTCTGCAGATGGCATGACGAGTTTGAAAGTGGACTGTGTGGCTGGAGCCGCCCGGAGGCTTCCTGGACGATGCGGGGCCTGCGGCGTGGAGCAGACCACATGGGGCTTCGAGGGCCTAAGAGTAGGAGGAGCCAAAAGCAGGTCCCTAGGGAGACAGAAAATGCTTTCTATTCCTTCTGGACACCAGAGCTAAGAGTCAAAGCCCTAGTTAAATCCTCAGCAGCTGCCTGGTCCCCTTGCATGTCCAGCTCGGCCTGGATGCGCACATGCTCAATCGTGTCTGACTCTTCAGGAGCCTTTGGACCATAGCCCGCCAGGCTCCCCTGTCCATGGGATTTTCCAGGCAAGAATACTGGATCGGGTTGGCATTTCTTCCTCCAGGGGATCTTCCTGACCCAGGGATCAAACCCATGGCTCTTGCGTCTCCTGCATTGGTAGGTGAATTCTTTACCACTAAGCCACCTGGGAAGCCCCACCACCTGGTTCAGCTCAGTTCAGTCGCTCAGTCGTGTCCGACTCTTTGCGGCCCTATGAACCGCAGCACATCAGGCTTCCCTGTCCATCACCAACTGCCGGAGTCTACCCAAACCCATGTCCATTGAGTCGGTGATGCCGTCCAACCATCTCATCCTCTGTCGTCCCATTCCCCTCCTGCCCTCAATCTTTCCCAGCATGGAGCTAAATCCAGTCCTGCCTTGTAAGCCAGGAGGGGGCGCTGTGAGGCTCAACCCAGAGAAAGGGTGGGAAATGCTTGCTATTCAGGGGAAAATCAGAGAAGGCAATGGCACCCCACTCGGTACTCTTGCCTGGAAAATCCCATGGACGGAGGAGCCTGGTGGGCTGCTGTCTATGGGGTCGCACAGAGTCGGACACGACTGAAGCGACTTAGCAGCCGCAGCAGCAGGGGAAATTTAGACCGTTGGGCTGGAGGCCTTCGGTGACTGTTGGAGTGAGCTGGAGGAGAAGAGTTCGGACTCACACTTAAGCAGTGTCTATTTTCCATGAGTGAGCGCCGCTGTGGTGCATGCACATCACTGTGTTCATTTCGTGCATATAATTATTTCTTTAGGATCAATTTCTAGAAATGGAATTTCTGGCGCAAGCAGATGGAAAGCTTTAAGGGCTTTCGCCCTGTGGCGCAGTTGTACCAATATACAGCCCCAGCAGCAGTGAGAGTCTGTTTGCTCAGACTCTCCCCTGTCATTTTAAAAATATCTCCTGATCTGTGCCCATTCAGCTGGCAGAAAGAGGTACCTCATGGTTTTAGTAGCCTTTGTTTTATTACTGTTATCATTGCAAGTGGTTTCACATGGTTACTGGTCATTTGCAGTTGGTCTTTTTGGCCGTGCCACGTGGCCTGCAGGATCCCAGTTCCTGGATGGAACTGTGCCCCCTACAGTGGAAACACAGAGTCTTAACCACTAGGCCACCAGGGAAGTCCCCATTCGTACTCACTTCTAAATCACATGTCTGTTATGCTTGGTGCCCATTTCTGTTGGGCTGATGTCTTCTCCCTTTTAATTTGTAATAATATTAACCCTTCATCAGGTATATATTGAATTCCCCTAATGTATTACTCGCTTATTAATTTTGTTTAGGAGCTTTTTAACGTGTAAGAACTTTTGCTGTCACATTTTTCCATCTTTCCTTTAGGGTTTCTGCTTTCAGTGTTAAACTTAGAGGAGTCTCCTCTGCATTGACCTTATATAAATAGTTTCCTCTATTCCATTATCTTTTTGGTATCACTGTTACATTTTAACTCTTTATCCCGTTTGGAATTTATGTGACTATGTGGTTCAAGGAAAAATCAAATCCTTAATTTTCTCAGCCATATTTCTCCATTGCCAACCCATTTTGAAATGCCATGTTTGTCATATTCTAAATATTTCAAGCATGTGTGGGACTTCTGGGCTTTCTATTATATTACATTGGTATATCTTTTATAAGTATCATAGCCCCACACAATGGTCTTTTATTTTTTTCCATATTTATTTGACCATCTCCTCTCATTTACCAGTGATATTCAGAATGGATTTATCAAGTTCACTACCACTCTGCTCCCCACAAAGTACTTCCTTTAGGATCTTGCTTGGAACTTATAAATTAACCTGAAGGTAACTTCCCATTCACGGATACTCTCTCTGACTCTGACGCCCTGCATTAGAGCATGTCGACAATGAATAGGGTCAAGGTGGTACAGCCAGTGGACTCTTGGTCTTGCTGGGAAGTCCAGCTTCTCCCTCCCCGCTGCCCGCAGAGCTTGAGAGGTCCATTTGGAGGAGGCCATCCTCTGTCTTCATTAACTCCTGTGCCCTGCAGGCAACCCACAAGTGCTAGGAAGTAGGAAGGGGCCTCTCCTCCACTCTCCCCACCCCTCTAAGTGATGGGCTTGCTGGGGAGCAGCGGCAGACTCCCTGCGCTCTGGTCCCCACCCCGCGCAGGCTCCTGGAGTTAGGGCCACGGGGCTGAAGGAAGAGGGGGGAAGCTTGCCTGCCAGCTCCCTGGGGTCCTGACTGGGGGAGGCGCTGGCCTCCCCTGGGGAGGACAAGAATGCAGATGTCCTGATGCTCAACTATCTCTCTATAAACTATTGATGGCGGAGGGGGAGAGAGATGAAGAGAGGCTTCTAACAACAATTTACAAGCGTAGAAGAGAAAGAGAGGAGTGAAGTTGAGCCACTTTCCCTGCAAAGACACCATCCCACAGCTCCCCAGAACTCAGCGCCTCCATTTCACTCCTCTCTGCCCATCCCACCCCACTCCCGCCTCCTCTGCCCTCTATACAGAGCAGCAGACAGGCCAGCAGCATCCACATCACCTGGGAGCCTGTTAGAAATCAGAAACTTGGCCCCACAAGAGTCCTGTGGAGTCAGAATCTTCCGTTTAGCAGAACCCCAGGTGATTCACGCGCATGTTACAGTCTGAGAGCCACTCTGAAGACCCAAAGGAGGTGCGCTGCCGGGAGACTGAGACTCCCCTGAGACAGACAGCGCTTTCAGTGACCGCTGAGATGAGGACCCACCCCAGCACCCTGTCTCCTGAGCCAAGTCCTACTTCAGGGTCAGCGCCTGGGCCTGCGTCACAGCTGACAGACAAAGCTTCTCTCAGACACCAGTTAAATCAGGAGCCAGCCCATTTCTGCACTGATAGCCATGTAGCGTGAGGGCTGGGCTTCAGTGTCACACACACTGGGGTTCCGGGTGCAGGGCCTCCCTTCCAGGGGCCGGGAAATGAGTCTCACCCTCTCTGAGTCTCAGGAACTTACCTGCAAAAAATGGCAACAGCCATGCCCACTTTGCACACTCAATGGGCAGACAGAGGGAATGTTCATCAAATGCCCAGTAGAATGCTATTTGCCTGCTATGTGTTTATCAGAAGAAATATTCTGAGTTTCTACAAATACTGCCAACAACTTTTTTTTCCAAGCCAGGAGGATACTGTGTTCACTTCAGTCCAAGATGTGGAGTAAGTCACTAAGTAATTCATTCAACAAATATTTATTTTCTATCTGTACTGTACAGTGTATTAAAAAGCAGAGATATCACTTTACTGACAAAGGTCCATATAGTCAAAGCTGTGGTCTTTCCAGTAGTCATGTACAGATGTGAGAGTTGGACCATAAAGAAGGCTGAGCACCAAAGAACTGATACTTTCAAACTGTGGGGCTGGAGAAGACTCTTGAGAGTCTCTTGGACAGCAAGGAGATCAAACCAGTCAATCCTATAGGAAATCAACCCTGAATATTCATTGCAAGGACTGATGTTGAGAGCTTCAATACTTTGGCCACCTGATGCGAAGAACTGACTCATCAGAAAATACCCTGATGCTGAGAAAGATTGAGGGCAGAAGGAGAAGGGGGTGATATAGGAGGAGGTGGTTGCATGGCATCACTGAACTCAAGGGGCATGAGTCTGAGCAAACTCTGGGAGATGGTGAAGGACAGGGAAGCCTGGTGTGTTGCAGTCCATGGGGTCGCAAAGAGTCAGACAGGACTTAGCGACTGAACAACAGCAACTACCTGACACTGTGCTGGGTGCTGTGAATATACAGCATGCTAACCAAACCTGTTTCTGCCAGTATTCATTTCCTAGTGCTGTTATAACAAAGTACCAGAAGCTGGTTGGCTTTGCAACAAAGTAGGAACCTCTGGGGCTTCCTGAGGCACACTCCTCCCCATATCCTCTGCTTTAGCTCCTCTGAAGTACCCAGATGAGAGCTGATGCACACTCCTGAGTTGTTTTACAGAAGTTAAAACCATCATCAAATGGAAGACATTCACTATGTGATGATCATGAGCATGTGGCCCCAGACCTGCTGGGGCATAAGGACTGGTAATATAACCCCTGTGACACAGTGCCACACTTCACCACCAACCAGTCATGCACCCTGTGACTCCCCTCTCTCACCCGGCCTTTAAAAATACTTGCTGAAACCCATCTGATGTGTTTAGCATTAGCCGTGTGGACTCCCTGCTTGGAATCCTGCAGTTAACGCTGCTCTTTCCTTCACCACAACCTGGTATTAGTAGATTGGCTTTACAGTGCCTGGTGAGTGGATCCGAGTTCGGTTTGATAACACCTTAAAGCAACAGAAATATATCCACTTGAGAGAGGTAACTTAGGCAGGTTGATAAGGAATCCAAGCCTAAGGCCCCTTTAAGGAGGAGGTAAACATTCTTTCTTTTTCGAATTCTTTTGGCTTAAACAGGTAGGCCTCTAGGCAGCAGTATATCTTGTTCAAGGACATGTCTTTTTTTGAGCTCAGAACGTATATTATGGGAGAAAGTCTGGGGTAAAACTTCCACAGCCTTGAGCTCTGGGTTAACCCATTCCTTCTGGCTAATCTTGTGCTAATGTCATTCCAAGATATATGTTATGGGAAAGCGTCTGGACAAAATTTTCACAGCCTTAAGATTTTGTTTTTTCTATTCTCAGCAGCTAGCAAAAAAGTATATAATGCCCTGTTTAAACTAGCAAGATGGGTAATCTTTCTACCCTTCTGATGTCTACGTCAGAAGCTTTTACTGTTACTATCATTTTAATAAAATTTCTGCTACACAAAGCTCTGAGTGACTGAGACTGTTTTTGGTCCAGAAGTTAAATCTTCTCTTTGGAGACCACAAATCTGGTGGAACACTGCAAGCTTTCTTCTATCATCCTGGGGGCTTGTCTGAGATCCCAAAACAAAGTGTAGCTATCACTATCATCCTGAGGGCTTACCTGGGATCCCAAGACAAAGTGTAAGCTATCATCTTGGGGGTTAAGCTAAAGCTTTCACTCTCTCAGCTCTGGAGGCTAGAAGTTTAGAGTCAAACTCTCACGAGGAACATGTTCCTTCTTGAGGTTCAAAAGGAGAACCAGCTCCATGCCTCTCGCCCAGCTTCTGTGATGGCTCCACTCTCTGCCTCTGTCATCACACGGCATTTTCCTTGTGCCTGTCTCTGCATCTCTAGCTCCTCTTAGCAGAACAGCCGTCACTGGATTAGGGTCCACTGTAATTCAGCATGACCTCATCTTAACATGATGATACCTACAAAGTCTCCCTTTCCCAGACAGGTCACATTCACGGGTTCTGGGTGTTGTCAGACAAAAAGCCAGACACAGGTTAGAGTGGGAAGTGTAGACCTTGTTCAGTGCTAACCACTGCAGTGGGGGAGATTGCCCACGAACTCAACTTTGATTCGTGATGAGGTAAGTAGTCTTGTTGACCAGTACTTCTCTGAAGGAGAAGCAAACCTCTCTCTTTTTAATCCATATTTTTCTTTAGATTTTTTTCATGTGGACCATTTTTCAAGTCTTTGAATTTTTTACAGTACTGTTTCTGTTTTATCTCTTGTTTTTTTGGCAATAGTGTAGCAGGTGGGATCTGACCCATACCCGCTGCACTGGAAGACTTCACTGGAAGTCTTAGCCACTAGATCACCAGGGAAGTCCCCAAACCTCTTTATCTTTATGACAGGCAGTAGCGGTGCGAGTTAGAATAAGGTGTGCACTGGGCTGGGAGGGTGTTATTTTTTTGAATGTTTGCATTTTAAAGAGACAGCTCTTCGGTCCTTGAGAAGTCAGATTTGGGTGGTTGAAAAGCTGTGTTCAGAGAGAAAAGATGTATGACTTCAGACTTTCTAAAGTAGCTGCTTTGGGAAGGGGTTGCTTAGGGACTCTATTTTGGTTTGTTTTTCTTTTCTCTGTTTTGGCCAAGACATGTGGGATCTTAGTCCTTGAGCAGGAACAAAACCTTGCCCCCTGCAGCACAAGTATGTAGCCTTAATCATTGCCCCCTCCAGGGAAGTCCGTGGAGGGGCCTGTCTCTTACCAGGTCTTGACTAGGAACAGAGACTCCTGGCAGCAATGGACTAGCTCAGGCAGATACTTTATAAGGAGGCACTAGGGTCATCCTAGGGATGCGGCCTTGAGCTGTTAGAACCTTTGTTAGTGTTTCTTCAAGGCTGTTGGTGTAGGGCTTGGGGAGTAGACAAACCATTTGTGCTGAGTCTGCCATTTTTTACAGATCAAAGTAGAGTCCTAGTTGCAGAGGGCTCAGAGAAACCTGCCTAAAATTCAACAAGAAGAAAGCCTTTGTCAGTTAACAGGAATTTAGGGGAGACATTTTTCAACCTAGCACACTCCCTCAGCTTTCCCGTTTCAGTGAGTGGTTCATCATCTACCCAGTTACTCAAGTCCAGGAGCCATCCTTGACCCTCCCTGTCCTCGTCACCTTCCCCATGCACCCAATATTGAGCCCCACCAACAAAGCCTCCTAGCTGTGTTTCTAGTTTGTCCATCTCTCTCCATCTGGATGTTCCTACTCAGGCCTGAGCTGCCACCATCTCTAGCTTGAATTCCCGTCAGTCCCTACTTGGTCCCCTGCTATAACTCTGGGCCCCTAGACTCTTGCCTTTATCCAGCAGCCAAAGCAAATCAGTTAAATCAGTCCCATCAGGTCACTCCCTCTCAAAACCCTTTGGAAGAAAAATCTAGATCTTCTGCTTAAATAATACATGTCCATTGTGCTCTCACTGTCTAATCACATTTTCAGCTCTTCTCCCATTGCTTCCACCCTGCCAGCCACACATGCCAAAGCTGCCGCTCTCTAAAGACTTTGCCATGTCCAGTTCCCTCTGCCTGGGTTCTGGAGCTCCGTACAGTTGGCTTCTTTTGCCACTAAGGTATCAGCGAAAATGTCACCTTCTCAGGGAGCTGGAGTACTCCATCTCAGTCCCTGTGCATCCCACCCCTCTGTTTTGCTTTCTCCAGGGCGCTCAGAACCACAACCTGGGGGTACACTGTCCATTCATTTCCTTGCTTGCTCATCATCTCCCACTTAGTCTTTCCCTTTTCCTCACAAAACGGATGAGAACAGAACTTTGTTTTATTCGTTGTTGTTGTGCAGTCACTAAGTCCTGTCTCACTCCCTGTGACCCCATGAACTGCAGCAGGCCAGGCTTCTCTATCCATCGCTATCTCCCAGAGTTTGCGCAAACTCATGTCCATTGAGTTCAGTAATGCCATCCAACCATCTCATCCTCTGTCATCCCCTTCTCCTCTTGCCCTTAATCTTTCCCAGTATCAAGATCTCTCCTTTAAAAAAAAATTATTTATTGATCTTTTAATTGAAGGATAATTGCTTTACAAAATTTTGTTGTTTTCTGTCAAAGGGTCTTTTCTAATGAGTCAGCTCTTTGCATTAGGTGGCCAAAGTATTGGAGCTTCAGCATCAGTCCTTCCAATGAATATTCAAGGTTAATTTCCTTTGGGATTGATTGGTTTAATCTCCTTGCTGTCCAAGGGACTCTCAAGAGTCTTCTCCAGCACCACAGTTTGAAAACATCAGTTCCATGCTCAGCCTTCTTTGTGGTACAACTCTCACATCTATATGTGACTACTTAAAAAACCATAGCCTAGACTACGTGGACCTTTGTTAGCAGAGTGTTGTCTCTGCTTTTAAATATGCTGTCTAGATTTGTCATAGCTTTTCTTCCAAGGAGCAAGCATCTTTTAATTTCATGGCTGCATTCACCATCCACAGTGATTTTGGAGCCCAAGAAAATAAATCTGTTACTGTTTCCAGTTTTTTCCTACCTATTTTTGTTCATTACTATATCCCTAAGACTTAGAATAGTGGCTGTGACATAGCAAATGCTCAGTAAATGTTTGCAAACAAAAGAATGAAGACAGACTTACTCTCTGGCTTCATGAGGCTTCTGTCTGAAACCTTCCTGTTGGGCCATTCCCAAGACTGGCTATATAACACATGAGGCCAAAGCAGTGGTTAAAATATTGATTCCCAGGCATCACTTGCTGATGAATGAATTAGACTTTCCAAGGGAGGGTCCCAGAAATCTTTATTTGGAGATCAGTGCTTTAGTTGATCAAGAATTGATTCAAGTCAGGGTCCTAGAAAAAGGCTTTTGTGTGTGTTTGTGTGTCAAAATCTTGTGGTAACCATATGAGCTCTCAAGAGAACTTTAATAGCTTCATCCAGTCTTGATTCATCCGGTATCAATGCCTGGCATGCAGGAAGCACTTAAGAACTATTCAGTTCAATTCAGTCGCTCAGTCGTGTCTGACTCTTTGCGACCCCATGAATCACAGCACACAGGCCTCCCTCTCCATCACCATCTCCCGGAGTTCATTCAGACTCAAGTCCATTGAGTCAGTGATGCCATCCAGCCATCTCATCCTCTGTCATCCCCTTCTCCTCCTGCCCCCAATCCCTCCCAGCATCAGAGTCTTTGCCAATGAGTCAACTCTTCGCATGAGGTGGACAAAGTACTGGAGTTTCAGCCTCAGCATCATTGCTTCCAAAGAAATCCCAGGGCTGATCTCCTTCAGAATGGACTGGTTGGATCTCCTTGCAGTCCAAGGGACTCTCTAGAGTCTTCTCCAACACCACAGTTCAAAAGCATCAATTCCTTGGTGCTCAGCCTTCTTCACAGTCCAACTCTCACATCCGTACACGACCACAAGAAAAACCATAACCTTGACTAGATGGACCTTTGTTGGCAAAGTAATGTCCCTGCTTTTCAATATGCTATCTAGGTTGGTCATAACTTTCCTTCCAAAGAGTAAAAGTCTTTTAATTTCATGGCTGCAGTCACCATCTGCAGTGATTTCGGAGCCCAAAAATATAAAGTCTGACACTGTTTCCACTGTTTCCCCATCTATTTGCCATGAAGTGATAGGACTGGATGCCATGATCGTTTCCTGAATGTTGAGCTTTAAGCCAACTTCTTCACTCTCCTCTTTCACTTTCATCAAGAGGCTTTTTAGTTCCTCTTCACTTTCTGCCATAAGGGTGGTTGCCGGGAGCCGGCATGGAGAATCCCACCCATGGCAAAGGTCATGAGGAAGAGGCCTGATGGGCAAAGGCGAGATCAGGACTCAAGGGACCCCCTGAACTTGCTCGAGCGTCTACCCCCAAACCAGAATCTGTCTGTCTTACTATTTTACGCCTTTCATCAACTCCTCTGACATTAACAGGGGGCTGCCCTGACCACCTTTCGCTAGAAAGAGTTAACTTAGGGTTTTAGTTAATAAGTCTCTTGGGCATAAAAGGAGTGTTTCAAACCCTCTGTTAGCATTCTAGCTTACTTGGCAGCTTTATCCAGACTTTTGCAACATTGTTGAGCCTATGCAATGCTTGCTGCCAAGTTCTCACATCCCTTATCTATTGTGTTCCTGGGAGTGCATATAGTCAGGATGTAGTAGAAACAAGTAATAGCCTTAGCATTAGCAACATTAGACTTTGAGTTAATAAGTTCTTTCTTTGCTGTAACCTACTGAATCTTTGCTCCATAAAAATGTAACTCTGTACTTTAAGGGTGATGCAGGCTAAGAATTCAAGAAGAAACACTTTAAGGGAAAATCATTGTTCTGGATGACCAACCTTTATCAAAAAGAGGTCATGAAATATCAACAGGCCTCCGGAACAGAGGATGATGTGCAGAAAGTGGGACTCTTGTGGAAAGGAACCTGATATCGATAAAAATTATTACTGATGGAATGTTGAGTTGACTCTGCATTTTTCACCTTGCTGTATGTATAACTCAGGGTATAAAAGCCCTGAGAAAAATAAAGGGCCTCGCTCACCGAAGAAGATTGGTCACCTCATGTCTCTTTTTTCCAAGGAGTAAGCATCTTTTAATTTCATGACTGCCATCACCATCTGCAGTGATTTTGGGGCCCCCCAAAATAAAGTCTGACACTGTTTCCACTGTTTCCCCATCTATTTGCCATGAAGTGATGGGACCAGATGCCATGATCTTGGTTTTCTGAATGTTGAGCTTCAAGCCAACTTTTTCGCTCTCCTCTTTCACTTTCATCAAGAGGCTTTTTAACTCCTCTTCACCTTCTGCCATAAGGGTGGTATCATCTGCATATCTGAGGTTATTGATATTTCTCCCGGCAATCTTGATTCCAGCTTGTGCTTCTTCCAGTCCAGCGTTTCTCATGATGTACTCTGCATAGAAGTTAAATAAGCAGGGTGACAATATACAGCCTTGATGGACTCCTTTTCCTATTTGGAACCAGTCTGTTGTTCCATGTCCAGTTCTAACTGTTGCTTCCTGACCTGCATACAGATTTCTCAAGATGCAGGTTAGGTATCTGGTATTCCCATCTCTTTCAAGGAAGGGGGTAATTCTGTTGTTACACAATTTTTAAGTCTCCCTCTCTTCAGGAAGCTTCTATTTTGACTTGGGTGTTTCCTTCCATACCACTTTTTAGGTGTGTTATTTTTTTCCCTCCCCTCTTAATTTGCCCCAATATTATCATGTTGTATGTGTCACTCCACCATTTATTTGATTTAGCACATACATCACTTCACGCAGTTATTAGTAATTTATTTTTGGTGGTGAAAATGCTAAAGTTCTTCTCTCTTAGTATGTGAATTTGTTTATAGCATAAACAAAGGATCAGATTGGCTTTATAACAGGATATGTTTGTTTCAACTTCACTGGGTTTCTAATTGTTCTCTAAATTAGGTTTATAAGTTAATATTCATACTACAGAGAGTATGAAAACTTTGGTTTGCCCTCATCTTGATTAACACTGTGTAATATCTTACTGAGTTTTGTCAGTCATCTGATGCAAGTGCAGAAGGCTCTGCTTGTTTCAATTCCTACTTTCCTGATTTCCTGCGAGGCTGCCTGTGTTTTCATATCTATTGATTATTTCCACCTCTGGGATTGATAGTTCAGTTCAGTTAACTCTTTTGTTCCTTTTTTTCTGTTGGATTATTTTTCTTTTAAATATTGATTTTGCTATGTTTAATGGAAATAGCCTCTCCATATGTGTCCTTTCTCAAACTTTGTGTAAGGTATCTATCCTACAGCCATTTAAAATTCTGGTATAATCAGAATTATTGATCTTTTCTTTTTCTTGTTTGTTTTTTAATCTGTCTTAGGTAATAAAAGTTTACATTTTTAGACATCCTAAAGACACTTCTTCTCCATTTTATTTATTTATTTTTGGCCATGCTAGGCCTTTGTTGCTGTTCGTGGATTTCTCTAGTTGCAGCAAGCATGGAGTACTCTTTGTGGTGGCTTCTCTTGTTCCAAAGCACAGGATCTAGTGTGTGCAGGCTTTAGTACTTGTGGCACATGAGCTCAGTAGTTGTGAATCACAGGCTCTAGAGTGCAAGCTCAGTGGTTAAGTGTGGGCTTAGCTGCTCCACGACATGTGGGATTTTCCCTGATCAAGGATTGAACCCTTGTCTCCTGTGTTGGCAGGTAGATTCTTTACCACTGAGCCACCAGGAAAGCCTTGCATTTTCTTTTAAGTATATTACCATTTTGATTTTATAAATTAGGTATTTTGTGTATTTGCAGTTTATTTTCTGAATGATGTGAGGTAATGATCTAGGTTGTATTTTCTATGAGGCAAGCTAACTGTGTTACTATACCTTTTATTGAACAGTCATCGCACAAGATTTGTATGCCATATGCACCAAGAACTAATTTCCATATGTGCCTGAATCATCATCTTGTCTCTCTAATTGATTCCCTTTATCTGTTGACCTCTAAGTCTCTGTCTTAATGCTTTAATTACCACAGTTTTATGAGGTCTTAAGTCTAATAGGACAAGTTATTTTAGTTATTTTTAATATATATTTTATAATCATTTTGAAAAATATTAGATTATTGCTCTGTCCAGTAATTTTAGGAGTATATTACTTAGTGACATGAAAAACCATGTTGAGATTTTGATTTACGCAGTCTTGAATATATGGATTATTTTAAGAGAGGACTGACCAGGATAGTGAGGTTTCCTATCCATAAACAAATTAGTTTGCTATATGCTCATATGCTTATTTAAATATATCTTCTTTGAGCTCTCTCAGTGGTGTTTTGCAACTTTCTTAATATGGATATTATAAGGTTCTCAGGTTTCTTTCCATATGCCTTACAATTTAAGTTGCTGTTGTGAATAATATCTTGTATAAAATGTTGGAGTATAGGGTTGTCACTTACTTTTGAATGTTAATCTTGAATTCAGTAATACTTCTAAATTCTCTTACCAATTGCGGATTTACCCTGCAAATTATCAAAATATTCTGCAATAAACAATGCTTTTCTTTCTTTTCTGGTTCAGCAGAACTCTTTGTAAGATGGTTTATGGAATGCAATGTTCTTGTTTGATGAAATGTCAAGGTGTTCAGAAGGATGTCTACTAGTGATGAGTAGCCTAAGGATGAACGCTTAGAATAGGCACAAAGTATGATGATATTTGTTTCCTGTTTCTGCTTAACCCAGGGCATCTATTCAAAAGAAATGGACAAAATGACTCTCTGTGTGACTCTTTGTATCTTGCCCCAGCCACCTTAGTACTTGCTCACTGGGTCTAGAAGTCAATGATTCTTGGTATTTTCTGTCTGCCCTTTACGGGGAGAGGGTGAGAGTGTATTTATTTCTTTGAAGGATAGTTCCATAGGAAACAATATAAAATTGTTATGTATATTGAGTGGAAGTTCAAATATGTATATAAGTTGAATGGACTCCCAGCTTTGCCTTCCATATTCATATGTTATAGGAACTACCTTTAGATATAGATTCCTATGCAAACCATCTTCCACCAAGGGCTTTCCATTGTTCTTCAGTAAATCCAAATGCTTGACCAAAGGACCACAAGGCTATGCATGATCTGATCCTCACTACTCTGATTCACACCCACCTTGGCACAATGTCAGGTTTACTTTGGGAGCACACAGAGGTCATGGAGCATGACATAGAGGCTGTGCATGGGCTCAGTAACATGTGTTTCCCCACTCCAAGGATGACATGGCTACTTCCAGTGCTGATTGCCTTCCTTTCCAACAGCAGAGACCAATAATGAGCCCTAGCAAGTGACACCATTCCCTCAGAGGACCAACCAGCCACCTTGATTATAGTGGACTTCATTCAACAAGGAGCGCCTATAATTTTTCATCCCCAGAATAATCATATACTTTGGATATGGAGTTACTGCCCCAGACTGCTCTCAGTATGCTAGCGTTACCATCCTGAACCCACAGAAAGCCTCATTCTTTGACATGGTATTTCACACAACAGGCTTGTGACCACAGCACTCACTTAAAGCATAAGATATCTATCAGTGGGCTCACAGTTATAAAATTCTCTGCTTTTTCCATATAGCCTATCATCCTCAAATCATCTGTCCTGACAGGCATAGAATGGGCCATTAAAGGTTCAGTTCCAGTCGTAATTGTGAGACAGCATTCCTGAGGGTGCAGTATATGGCTTGAATTAGCCATCAGTCTATGAGTTTACTTCTCTAGTGGTCAGAAACATGGATCTTGGAATAAGGTGGGAGAAGGAGAAGTAATTGCTTCATTATTCACTATATTTTTGATACCACTTAACAGTTTTGAGCTTCCATCAGGGGACTAGTTTGGAAGCTAAGATTGCCCTTTGGTCATTTTTTTTTTACCATCTTAAATGCTCTTTTATTTATAACCTCGCAGTCACTCAAATATATCACGTCACATAGTGCCATATTGAACCATATGTCTAAGTTACAGAGCTGTTCTGAGCTTCAAAAATGATCATTTCCTAACCTCCTGATCAAAATAGGCTTCAAAGTATGCAAATTAGGTGATACTTTATGACAACATCATTTGAATGCAATACTAGCTATCTGGAAAGGAAAGAAGTCTTAAACCTCTTCTCCATGGAGCCTCGGGGATTTCTGAGGGCATAGGGTACCCAATATAAAAATAGGGTCCCTGTGCAATTGGTGGAGGTTTGCATAGTTGTTCCTTTTCATTAATCCCCTGGCCATTTTAAACTCCAGATATCACTAAACCAGTGGCTCCAGAATTGACTGGGAATGATTGATTTGGTTTACCAAAGAGGGATTATTTGTGATCTGATTTAGGGTAAGAAGGCCTTTGGTTAGATGGGAGGCCTCTTTGTTGCTGTTGTTCAGTCACAGTTGTACCCAACTGTTTGTGACCCCATGGACTGTAGCACACCAGGGTTCCCTGTCCATCACCATCTTCCAGAGCTTGTTCAAACTTATGTCCATTGAGTCAGGGATGCCATTCAACCATCTCATCCTCTGTCATCCCCTTCTCTTCCTGCCTTCAGTCTTTCCCAGCATCAGGGTCTTTTCTAATGGGTTGGCTCTTTGCATCAGGTGGCCAGACTATTGCAGTTTCAGGTTCAACATCAGTCCTTCTCATGAATATTCAGGATTTATTTCCTTTAGGATTGACTGGTTTGATCTTGCAATCCAAGGGACTTGTAAGAGTCTTCTCCAACAGCACAGTTCAAGAGCATCAACTCTTTGGCATTCAGCCTTCTTTATGCTCCAAGTCTTACATGACTACTGGAAAAACCATAGCTTTGATTATATGAACCTTTGTTGGCAAGGTATGCTTCTTAGTACTCTCATATGTAACAGTAGAATTCATGAACAATTACAAATAATTCCAAGTCAAGACCATTGTGCTTTGTTTTTTTGGATTTTTTTGAGGGATCATTTCTGCTGGTCTGTTTTTTTATTTTTTATTTTTCCTTATTGAGGTATAGTGAATTTACAGTGTTGTGTTTATTTCTTCTATACAGCAAAGTGATCAATTACACACACACACACACATACATATATACATAATTTTTTAATATTTTTTTCCACTATGGTTTATCACAGGATAGTGAATATTGTTCTCTGTGCTATACAATATGATTTTATTGTTCATCCATTCTGTATATAATAGCCTATAACTGCTAACCTCAGCCTCCCACTCCATCCTTCCCCTAAACTCTTTCTCCTGAGCAATCACAAGTCTGTTTTCTAGGTCTGAGTCTGCTTATGTTTTAGAGATAAGTTCATTGGTGTCATATTTTAGATTCCACATATAAGTGATATCATATGGTATTTGTCTTTACCTTTCTGATTTACTTAGTATAATAATCTCTAGTTGCATCCATATTACTGCAGATGGCATTACTTCATATTTTATGGCTAAGTAATATTCTATTGTATATATATATACAATATATATATATATATATATATCACATCTTCCTGATGGAGTCATCTGTCAGTGGACCATTTAAGTTGTTTCCATGTCTTGGCTATTGTAAATAGTGCTGCTATGAATAGAGGAATACATGTATTTTTTGAATTACAGTTTTGTCTGGATCTATGCCTAGGAGTAGAATTGTTGGATCATATGGTAATACTATTTTTAGTTTCCTGAGGAACCTCCATACTGTACATAGTGGCTGTACCAGCTTACATTTCCAACAACAGTGTAGGAGGGTTCCCTTCTCTCCACATCCTCTCTAGCATTTGTTATTTGCAGGCATTTTGATGATGGCCATTCTGACTGATGTGAGGCGATACCTCATTGTTGTTTTGATTTGCATTTCTCTAATAATTAGAATCATTGTGCATCTTCTCACATTGTATTTTTGAATTACAGTTTTGTCTGGATCTATGCCTAGGAGTAGAATTGTTGGATCATATGGTAATTCTATTTTTAGTTTCCTGAGGAACCTCCATACTGTACATAGTGGCTGTACCAGCTTACATTTCCAACAACAGTGTAGGAGGGTTCCCTTCTCTCCACATCCTCTCTAGCATTTGTTATTTGCAGGCATTTTGATGATGGCCATTCTGACTGATGTGAGGCGATACCTCATTGTTGTTTTGATTTGCATTTCTCTAATAATTAGAATCATTGTGCATCTTCTCACATGCCTATTGGCCATTTGTATTTCTTCTTGAAAAAATGTCTGTTTAGGTCTTCTGCCCATTTTGTATTGGGCTATTTGTGTTTTGTTGTTGAGTTGAGGTCTATTGCCATTCAGGAAACCAGGTGAGGAACTAGGTGAGAAGAAAGGGTATGTGGAATAGATAATGAAAAAATAAATTACAGACATCAACTAAAATGTCATGACCAGTTACAATGAAGAGAACTGTAGCAACTTTGCATGTTTTCTTTCTTGCTTGTTCTGTAAGTATGTGTAGTATACTACAGTTGTGTATACAACTCCCTTACATGTAAACATATTACATGTAAATATTAATCACTTTCCTCTCTCTTCCTTTCCTGCTAGTGTGTTTTATTAAGAGTTTTGTTGATGGTTTACAGTTTACTTTTTAGATTATAGGATGTTCAAGTGGGATTTGAGTTTGAGGAGTAAATATCATTGCCCAGAGGCAGATATTCTGAATGTTATTTAAACTGGAAATCAATGATGGTTGGTATTTTTGTCTTCTCTTCATGGGGAGAGAGTGAGAGTGTATTTGTTTCTTTAAAGAATAGTTTTATAGGAAAAGATATAAAATTGTGAGAGCTATTACATGGAAGTTGAAATATGTGTATAAAGGTACGTGTGGAAATTGAGTAGACTTTCGGCTGTGCCTCCCATATTCATATACTGTAGGAAGGATCTTTAGATACAGATCTCATCATTTCTATGCAAATCACTTCAACTGATGACTTTCCATTGTTTTCATTAAATCCAAATTCCTGATCAAAGAATTACATGATCTGATCCCCACTACTCTGCTCTGTACCTACCTTCACACAGTTCCTGGTTTATCCTGTATCCTGGGTGGATACTGATTAAGTGAAAATCCCACATCCCTTGGGTCTTTGGAAGTATCTTCCTAGGGAAGTTGTAGGATACTGCATCCTTCCGTCCTCAACCAGCCCTTGAGCAGAGTGTTACCCAGTGGCCCTCGAGGATACATTGAGGATCTCTTGTGTTTGTGCAGCCTCATCTGTGTGTTCTGAGCTCTCATCTACCCTAAACATGACTGCTCAATGGGAAAGAAAATACACTGAAGGACTTGAGATGGGAGGATCTTGTCACCCACTTTCCCCACAGCATCATCTAACTGTTCCTACTTTTTTCTAAGAGAATAAACTCTTACCAGCAAACATTCTTCTCTAGAAATCATAAGTCACACACCCAGATTCACTCTTTCAGATTCTTATAAGAAATTGCACCATAAAACAACACCACTACAAAAAAATAAATAAACAAAAACCTTTACTGAATAGGTTTTAAATATGCAGCAGTTTGGTTGAGGCCCAGATCTCCTTTTGTGGTTTCTTACTTGCTCTCTGCTCCCAAAAGGTGCTCTCTGAAACTGCTATACTATTATACTACTACTATACTAACTACTAAACTACTATACTGACATGGATATTGTCATACTTCAGTCATGAGGCCACCACCCATGACTGAGGGGACCCTCCTCAAGTCCCCAGGTTGTTATCCAATCCCAAACCATAAGCCCTTTTATGAATGATTGAGAATCCACATCAATGGCCATTCATTTAAAAACACATAAATTGTAAATAATTTATTGTTTCTGTGTGTCCTCAGTCGCTCAGTCGTGTCCAGTGGTTTGTGACCCCATAGACTGTAACCTGCCAGGCTCCTCTGTCCATGGGATTTTCCAGGAAAGAATACTGGAGTGGATTGCCATTTCCTTCTCCAGGACATCTCCTTGACCCAGGAATTGAACCTGAACCCGTGTCTCCTACATTGTCATGCAGATTCTTTACCACTGTGCCACCTGGGAAGCCCTTAAATAATCTATTAAGCAGATAAAATGCTATTTCCATATCAAAGTTATTATCCAAGTTTTATGAGGACTCTAAATTCATTATTCTACCAAGAAATCTAGCCCCTACACCTGGTAAATTTGGAGAGTTCTTATAGCATAAGAATACTTGCCAATAATCGAAGTTCCTACATGTTGTGTCATGTACAAAGCTTCAGACTGTTCTGAGTTAGTTGTGCTTTTTAATTACTGTTGTTCTTACTTTTAAATTAAAAACTGCTGTTAATTGACCTCTGCTGCTGTCAGTATTGCAGGTGTGTTGATTAACTCTATGAGGTTTGGAGGTACACATTTTAAAAAAAAATGTGGTTTTCCATTTTTCTAATGACTAGATTGTAAAACATTATTTTCACAGTGATTCATTCAATCACAAAAACAATTTCCCTGAGCAAATGTTTTGGGTCAGTCCTGTTCTGAGTGGGAACACAGCCTTGAGGAAAGTGGGCCAGCGTCACTGTCTTCATGGCTCATACACCCTACTATTAAGGCATGTGTATAACAATCTCTCTTCTAAGGTTTGCTTTTATTTTGACTTCATTTTGATATCTGAGTTTGTTGTTAGATGCAAGTTTGTGTTGAGGCCAAAAGGTGGAAACATTGGAATTGGGAGCAGAAAAAGTTTTATTGCTGGACTGAACAAGGAAAATAGGTGACTCATGCTCCCCAAAACCCCAAATTCTTGAAGGGTTTCAGCAAAGCTTTTTTAAAGGCCAGGTGAAGGAGTTAATAACATTCTGGGGATGTTATTAACTTGTGAACAGTTCCTCATTGGTTGATTATGAACAGTCTTTAGGTGCCAAAAGGTCTGGGGACTCCTTGCTTTTTACCATCAAGTAGTCATTTCTGCCATTTGGTGGTGGTTTTTTGATGATCTTCCCGACCCAGGGATTGAACCCAGGTCTCCCATATTGCAGATGGATTCTTTACCATCTGAGCCATCAGGGAAGCCCATGAATACTGGAGTGGGTAGGGTATCCCTTTTCCAGGGTATTGTCACATATCCAGGAATTGAACTGGGGTCTCCTGCATTACAGGCAGATTCTTTACCAGCTGAGCTACCCGGGAAGCTATGATTTTATCATGTGAAAACTCAGGAAATAAGCATCAGATCCTACTGTCTAGTTATTGGGTTGTCCAAAAGAGTTCACTCAGAGTTTTCCAAAACATTTTAGGAAAAGCCCAAAGGAAATTTTTGGCCAACTCAATACTTCAGAAAGGAGCTAAAGCATAAGATTTGAGGGAGGGCTCTGTCCTGGGCTTTCCTGGTGGTGCAAAGGTTAAAGCGTCTGCCTGCAATGTGGGAGATCTGGGTTTGATCCCTGGGTCAGGAAATGGCAACCCACTCCAGTAATCTCCCCTGGAGAATCCCTTGGATGGAGGAGGAGCTTGGTGGGCTACAGTCTATGGGTCGCAAAGAGCCGGACACGACTGAGCGACTTCACTTTCACTTTCACTTTCTGTCCTGGGAAGGCCCCATAAGATCCTGGTCAGTTTCAGGTTTCTAATTTTTTTTTTTTTTGGCTATACTGAGTCTTCATTGTTGTGTGCAGGCTTGTGGCAAGTGGGGGCTACTCTCTAGTTAGGGTGCACGGGCTTCCCCTTGTGCTGACTTCTCTTGTTGTGGAGCACAGGCATCGAGCTTCAATAGTTGTGGCTCCTGAGACTAGAGCACAGGCTCAGCAGTTGTGGCACACAGGCTTAGTTGCCATATGGCATGTGGGATCTTCCTGGACCAGGGATCAAGTCTGTGTCTCCTGCACTGGCAGGCAGTCACTTTACCACTGAGCCAACAAGGAAGCCCTCAGGTTCTTTTTCAACTGAATAAAAGATGGTGTGTTGTCCAGGGAATTTTTCTCATCAAGTGAAATACAATAAAAACAAATTGACTCTTTGGCACTAAATGATGTCCAAGTTCCTATGTTTTCCATCCTCAGGGATGTAGCTCATGACACTCCGTTTGGGATGAGATATTAGTACTAAAACAACATTCTTCAAACGATCTCTAACTAAAATCCACAAAATCCCACTTTACTGCCTGTCTGCATCTACTGCTTTGCATTTTGCAGCCAAATCTTCTTTTGTAAATGTAATTCAACAGAGCCATCAAGAAGCTCTGTGTTGGTAACTGAACTCTTCAGACCCCACCCCACCC
>SJYC01019948.1:0-23005 GCA_006408675.1 Madoqua kirkii | reverse complement strand
TACTTTTTTGTAGTATCATCATTTGCTTGATTTTGGTATCTGTGTAATGATCCTGGAAAGATTCCCTCATCTTAAATTTTTAGAAGAGCTTTAAAAGGATTTCTGTTAATTATTCTTTAAATGTTTGGTTTTGTACTTTTCTTTGTGGGAGGTTTTTGATTACTGATTCAATCTCTTTACTAGAGGTCAGTTCAGATTTTAAAATTTCTTCACAATTTGGTCTCAGTAAGTTGTATGTTTCTATGAACTTATTCATTTCTTCTAGGTTATCCATTTTGTTGGCATATCATTATTCATAGTCATTTCTGATCCATTGTATTTCTGTGGTGCCATTTGTAATGTCTATTTTATTTCTGATTTCATTTATTTCAGTCTTTTTTTCTTAATTGAGCTAAAGTTTTGTCAATTTTGTTTACCTTTAAAGAAACTAACTCAGTTTTGTTGATTATTATTTTCTTCTAGTCTCTCTTTCAACTGAAAAGGCTCCATCTAGCAATTCTTGTAAGACGGGTCTGGTGGTGATAAAATCCGACTTTGAATATATCATCCCACTTTGAGCATATAGAGAGAGAGATAGGCATGGATATAGATATGAGACAGAGAAAGAGAGATGAGGTGGGGACACAGGTTTAAAAGTGATTACTCATGTGATTATGGAGGCTGAGAAGTCCAAAGATCTACACATGGCAAACTGGAAACCCAGGAGAGCTGATGTATAGCTCCAGTCAAAGTCTGAAAGTCTGGGAATCTTGTGAGCTGATGGTGTGAGTTTCACTTTGAAAGTCAGCAAGTTTGAAGAAAAGCCAAATGCTTCAACTGAAGTCCAAAGGCCATAAAACACCAATATCCCACCTCAAGAAGTCAAGTAGGAAGAGTTCCCTCTTATTCAACCTTTTTGTTATGTTCAGCTCTTCAGCTGATTGAATAAGGCTCACCCACATTAGGACCAGAAATCTGCTTCTCTCAGTCTAGGTGAGAAGATATAAATAGGTGGATGACAATTTGAGGAATGGTTTTAATTTTAAAAGACAGACTTTCCTAACTCATGGCAAATATTTGTGGAGCATCCTACCAGGTAACAATCCTTCAACAAAATTCATGACCAAGAGTTTATCAGTAACTTTGCTCTTAACTCCCCTGGTCAGCAGCTGTATATTGCAATTTATTAAAGTGTGACCTAAGGATCACCTGGATATAACTCACCTGGGTAATCAAAAATGTAGATTCTCAAACCAAACCCTAGACCTAGCATGTCAGTATCACCCTGAGTGTCTGTAAAGTATGCTGAACTTTATATATAAATCTTGGTTTTTGAAAGTAAAATAATAATTTATTTTTGGATGTCCCCTTCAGAAAATGGCCTTAGGAAATCAGATGGTAATTTGTCTAAAAGCTCTACACCAAATTCCCCCTGGTTGTTCACTGTGAAGGGTGATATCAGTCTCACTTGACAATGTACAGATAAGAGTATAAATTTGGGTATTCACAAATCCTTGCTCCATAAATTGAATTCTGAATCTTTTTTCAGTAAGTGGATCTATTGAATAAAATGGTTCATTTGGATACTTTTGCTTATTGGCACCTATTGGGATAAATAGAGCCATTTGTTATTTTGTGATGTTCTCACCTCTGGTTTCTAAAGTTCGAGAAAAAAATGTAAGAAAAATAAACTAATATTTATTGAGTTCCAAAAATATGCCATAATCTATATTTAGCACAATACCATACATTTTTGCTAATTTAATACACACATAAGCAAAATGACTTAAGACATTATTATAAACTCCATGAGGAGACTGGCACAAAGATTTCACTCTGCCTGTCCAAAACCACATAGGTAGTGTTATCAAATTAAATCCAAGATCATCTTACATAAGAGCTGTGTTCTTTAGGTATTATGTCTTGTCATTCTCTTAGATTAGGGCACAAGCTAGACTGAGGGACACTTACAGAAGTACTCAACCTAAAAGCATAATTCCCTTCATGTTAAGAGAGCTTTCTGAATTGATAAATACATACGCTCCTGTGTATTGTCATTTGGGCTATCTCTATAAAAGTCTCTATTGTTTCATTGTCCTCTGATTTTAAAGGGATTTAGATGTAGGCCGATGAAGAGTCCTGCCCTAAACTGTTCCCTGCATTGTCACATAAAACCCAGCCATGCTAAGAAAGTATAGCAAAAGTTTGAAGGGAGCCACTGAAATAGATTTCCTCCTTCTGGAAAGCCTCAGAAGTGTAAATAATTCTGAAACCATTTCACGTAAACTGGTTTTTATACCCATTGTCCTCTAATTAGATGTGTACTTCCATTTAATGGGAGCTCAGAACAAAGGATTAATATGTGGTGAGACTTGCCCAAAGGAAATAAAATAGTCAGCAGAACTTAAAGGGCAGTTTCTAGCTCCCCTTATGCAAGAAGGAGAAACAATAAACCACAGCTATAAAAATTTTGTAACCTGTTTGAAGTTCTATAACTTCTTATTCTAAGAGAACTTGCTTTTTTAAAAAATCTATTTCTCCATAATAGTAAAACAAACAAACAAACAAACAAACAAAAAAAAAAAAACCTCATAAAAGATCTGAGCACTTGTATAGTCTATACTATGGCAGCTTCAGAAAAAAATTCTTATTGTTTCAGCCCTGAGCTTCTGCTCCAGGGGAATATCTAATTATGCTCTTCTTGGAAAGAGCTCCATTCTGGTTTCTTCCAAAACACTCAAGATGGACCCCAAACTGTACTCTTTTTCACAAAAAAGAATAATTTTCAACAAGTGCATAAGCAAAACCTAAGAATTTTTGCAGATAATCACAAAGGCCCTGAGTAAGGACAAACCTTACTGTTGCAGAATACTGTAGGACCTGAAAGAAGATCCAAAAGAGATGTGCTTCAATCCCTGAATCGGGAAGATCTCCTAGAGGAGGAAATGGCAACCCACTCCAGTATTCTTGCCTGGGAAATTCCTGGACAGAGGAACCTCGTGGGCTACAGTCCATGGGATGACACAGGGTTGGACAAAGGAAAATCAATGAAGTTTGGAGGAAAAAAACTTGCACCAGAAAAATCAGACAATTTTCTTAATGATTAAGTGCCCACCAATTCCTCATGAGAGAGGATTATAAATTAACATCAAATGACTCCTCTACTGAATCTCTAATGAATGTAATTATTCCATATATGTTTATCATAAGGAAAAAAATAGAGTTCTATTTTTATTATCTTCAAAATGTCTTGAGATAAGGCACCCCTCTGAGCATTCTTATAGATTATTTGACCTGCTTATTATGCTTGTATAAAGAATAAAATGTTAAAAGCAGTAATCCTTCAAAATGTTACTTTAATGAGTTTATTTCTGCTTGTATATGTTGTACTTTTTTCAAGGGAGAAAGAAAATCAAGAGCTGCAATAAGTGCACCTGTACCTAAAATTCTAGAGTAGAGTTGGAATAAGAATTCTAAGAGATAGAATGGCTCAGGTAGGCATTAAAGAATGTAGAAAAGCATATTGCATTTCTGGCATAAGATTTCAGGGGGAAAATAAATCTCACAGGTGTCCTTGATCTCAAAAGTGGCCTCACAGACTTAAGAACTGAATGATCACTGGGGATTTCAGACACATGCATTAGTCAACCAAATAAACATTGTAGGATTTTGAGGCAAATTTGGAAGTCAAATATTTTGATACTTATTACAGTGTTGAAATAAGTGGAGCATTCAGAGATTTTTAGAGATGACCATATGTAGATGCTCACCAGTGAGTTCAATTTTTTTCCTTTCATATCCCACTGACAAAACATAGGGTCACTTGATCCCATTGACATTAAGAATTCATTCCATCAGCAATTATTGGATAAGAAATTCACATCCAATTAACTCAACCTGGAACAAGTGTCCATCTCTGAACCAGTCAATTATAATCAGGGAAATGAGGGTCATGGTATATGAACTTGGCTTTGAGCATAACAAATTTCAGGCCAGTATTAGAGTTAGGGATCTAAACTGAGTGAGATATGCAATGAACTTCGAAGACTCTATATATTCAAAGACTGTATAGGAGTGAGGAAGAAGGAAATTTGAGTTTTGATAGTGGTGGGAAGGAGGGAGAGCAGGTTGATGTCTGAGAGACACTAAAGGGAGATAGGGGCTTCCCTGGTGGCTCAGTCAGTAAAGAATCCACCTGCAATGAGGGAGACCTGGGTTCCATCTCTGGGTTGTAAGATCCTCTGGAGAAGGAAATGGCTACCCATTCTAGTATTCTTACCTGGAGAATTCTGTGGACAGAGAAGCCTGGTGGGCTACAGTTCATGGGATCACAGGGTCGGACAAGACTGAGCAACTAACACTTTCACTTTTCTTTTCACTTTCAAAGGGAGACAGACAATGGTTGTGGTAAAGATGGTAACAATGAAATATGTATGAAAAGGTAGCCTGTAGAGCATATTACCAAAATATACTCTATAGGTTTTGTCCATCTCCACCCACTTAATTGAAAACATGTGTTTGTCTGTTGTGTTCATTAATTCCTGCCACATATTGGGCACTCAACAAGTATGTTTTGACCTAACAAATGAATGCAAGAGTAGATGGGGTGTGGCAAATGTAATAGAATAAGATGTGCCAATATTATGGATGGTTTCCCCTGAAATATTCTTTCATGAATATAAATCGAAAATATTTCTCATCCAGGTTGCAGAGCCAAAGAAAAATGAAATTTGTGTTTCTTGCACCATCACATTACTGGGGTCTCAGTGGAAATCTGCTAGTATATGATGACAACATGGCTCCACTCTCTCAGGAAGTTCCAGTCAGAAGAACTCATATCCAAAAGCACCTATTGATAGAATTTGTTTAAAATTGGAGGGTAAGGGGGCTCCATTTGAGGAGTATAGAGGGATCCTTTGGAGGTTCTTAATTCTAGAAGCTGGTATTCAAATCTTCTGTTTATCTTCCCTAAAGAGTCTACTTGTTTTGTCTCTTTGTTTTTCCTCACTTCCTTGCACACTTGGGCTGTTATTTTCATACTTGAGACATTTTAATTACTTACAAAAGGATCTGTTGCTGAGGAACTGGCCTAGCTGCTCACGACTTTTTCATTAGCATGTTAGTTTTATGCTTTTTATGTGTTGCATCCTGGGAGTCCTCACCATAGTTTGCTAGTTTATTTAGGACACTGTTCATTGTCAGGATTGGGCATTCCCAAATATATTCTTTTGTTTAATCTTGCTTTTCTTCTTCTTCTTCTTTGTCTCTGTGCTTAATTCTAAATAGCAAATTCATCATAGTACTTTATTCTTCTGGTTCCAATCCATTGACAACATAACTATAAAAACCCATGAATTTTCTGTTCATGCTTTTTCAGTGAAGGTCAGTATTCCATTATATGCCATAGCATGCTGTGAAAAGTATGTGACTTAGAAACTCCAATTTTCATCCAGGTTGAGAAATCTATCAGCTCTATGAATTTAAGCTAATCATTCAAACTCTGTTTCTTAGTTTCTTTATACATCCAATGAAGTTTTTAATACTATTCTTATAGGACTATTGTCAAATCAACTGAAACAAAAGACTGGTAATGTCTTCTAGAATGAACAAAGCACTTTATCAACCTAAACATTATTGCCAGATGTCCCTTTAGCAAAGTTTCCCTGGTCACTGGTTTAGGTGTGTCAACCTCAAAATATCTCATTAAGACAGGCAGAATTATAACCAGAATCATAATTGGTAAAACCCAATTATTCAATCATTCTTTAAAAAAAACCAATTATTAAGCACTTACTTTGTGCCTGATATGTTTTGAGGATTGAAAATACACTGGCTAATTCCACTGAAAATATTGTGACAAAATTCTATCACTATGAGAATCATCAGCTGTGTGAAACTACTTTCTTGTCCTAAATAATATTTGATTTCCTAATTTCAAAAGTTGACTTTTAAATAAAAATTTACTGTCTTCTCCAAAAAAAAAAAAAGAAGAAGAAGAAGAAGAAAATACACTGGCTAATGTTACATTACTTCCATGAATTTCAATCGGGCTTCCCAGTGCTAGTGGTAAGCAATATGCCTGCCAATGCGGAAGACACAAGAGAATCGAGTTCTGTCTGTGGATCAGGAAGATTCCTGGAGAAGGAAATGTCTGCCAGCTACAGTATTCTTGCCTGAGAAATTCCGTGGACAGAGGAGCCTCACGGGCTACAGTCTATGGAGACCACAAAGGGTTGGGCCTGACTAAGTGAACACACACATATAAAAAAGAAAAAATTGCTTATACAGAATAGAAATTATATATATTCAGGTATGTTTATATTTATATCTTTCTGTATTTTTTCTTTTTTGTTTCTTTTTTATATCTTTGTATTTTTTCTTTTTTTGTATCTTTTTAATGATATATCATTAATGTCATAAACTATACATGTAAGAAAGTTGTCCAAAAAAAGCTCCCATTCTTATTGTGTACTTGAATACATTATAAAACTCATAGGCATTTAGGAAACCCAAGAAGAAGAAAACAATTAGGTCTAAGTGTCAATTTCCTAAATTGTTCAGTGGATGAAGTGACAATTAATGTAAAGTGTTTTGAAAATGATAAAAGTGATTATTTTAAAAGAGAGGCCATTTTTTTCAATAATAAACAGATAAGCTCCTTCAATAACTGATATTTAAGACTGAGAAATAGGATCTTGTGTTGTGCTGTTTCTGTCAACATCCTGATTTAAGGTATGGTGTGTATAGTCATTCATTCCTGATTAACCATCAATTTAGTATCAGTTCAGATCAGTCCCTCAGTCGGGTCCGACTCTTCGCAACCCCATGAATTGCAGCATGCCCAGGCCTCCCTGTCTATCACCAACTCCCAGAGTTCACTCAGACTCATGTTCATCAAGTCCATGATGCCATCCAGCCATCTCCTTCTCTGTCATCCCCTTCTCCTCCTGCCCCCAATACCTCCCAGCATCAGAGTCTTTTCCAATGAGTCAATTCTTTGCATGAAGTGGCCAAAGTATTGGAGTTTCAGCTTTAGCATCAGTCCTTCCAAATAACACCCAGAACTGATCTCCTTTAGAATGGACTGGTTGGATCTCCTTGCAGTCCAAGGGACTCTCAAGAGTCTTCTCCAACACCACACTTCAAAAGCATCAATTCTTTGGTGCTCAGCTTTCTTCACAGTCCAACTTTCACGTCCATACATGACCACTGGAAAAACCATAGCCTTGACAATTTAGTATAAGACATAATTTATTTTGTGTAGATAAATATTCTTCCTCCTCTTTTTTGAAACAGATTTTTTGACCTTTGCTGTTGTTACGGAATTTTGAAAATGTTTTTCAGTGTCACCTAGAGTATGATTGCTGTTTATTCTGTCATTCTCTAGGTTTAGGAAAACTTTGAATTATATCTGAGATAAATCTACATAATGGTACAAGGAAGGAATTGCAGAAGGAGATGAAGACATATGCCCTAGAATACTGGAAAATCCAAGACAGTTCATTAGCTAAAAAGAATTTGAGCAATATTTCAACAGTTGTATATTCACTTGTTAGTCTACATAAAGTCCACTCACTTTTACATCCTTTAAAATAGCTCCAAATAGCACCAGCAGTGGTGTTCAGTGAGGCTGTGGTTATACCAGAGATGACCTAATTACACTGTTCTTACAAGAAAAAGTTCTCAGTTGCTGTCACAGTATTCTCCCCAGAAGCTATATGCATGGATCTTCAGCAAACAATGATAATTTTCCAGTATGACTAAAGCTAACTTTTCTTCTCTGGTGACTCAGAAGGTAAAGAATCTGCCTGTAGTTCAGGAGACCTGGGTTCGATCCCTGGGTTGGAAAGATCCCCTGGAGGAGAGCATGGCAACCCACCCCACTGTTCTTGCCTGGAGAATTCCCATGGACAGAGGAGCCTGGTGGGCTACAGTCCATGGGATCACAAAGAGTCAAATACAAATGAATGACTAAATATAGATCTGGATGGGAGATTATTCCAAGATGTGAGAAAAGACATCTCAAGAGAAAAAGGAAATATCTTACTTCATTAAACTACCCATTAAAGTTTCAATAAATTCTTAAAACCTGAATTACATTTTCAATTCTCTTTCATGTCCCATCACATATGGCATGCTCAGTTGCTCAGTCACTTATGACTCTGTGATCCCATGGACTGAAGCCCACAAGGCTCCTCTGTCCATGAGATTTACCAGATGAGAATACTTGAGTGGGTTGCCATTTCCTTCTCCAGGGGATCTCCCTGACCCAGAGATCGAACCCACATCTCTTGTAACTCCTGCACTGTTTATTTCTGTCTAATACACGTGGGATGAGAAACTTTGCTTTCCTTCCTAAATTAAGATTATACAGATTTGGAAGGAACCAAGAGGGAGTGAATGAAAGCATCCCAGAACTTCCCTAAGTCATTTGGAGGCAAACTAAAAAAATGAAAGGATCATGGACAGTGGAGCCTCTTGGGCTACGATGCATGGATTCACAAAGAGTCAGACACAACTAAGCACATGCACATGTGATTTGAGCCCTGCTCTCAAGGAACTAACAATCCAAATGGTGAAGAAGTTTAGACTAGAACACTATAGGTCAAATGATGTTAATGGTAGGCACATTCAAGATAGCCCCAGTGATCCCCCTCTTAGTACTCACCCCTTCCACATCTTACCAGGGCCAATCTGTGTAACCAATAGGATACAAGTGATGATGCACTACGTCTGAGATTAGATTATAAAAGATAAGCAGTTGTCTTCATGGCTCACTCTTTCTTAAATAACTCCCTAGAAGAGAAATCAGATGCCATGTGGGAGTTGCCTTACAAAGGGGTTTACAGGTGATAGATACACTGCAGTCTCGGGCCAAGAACTGGGGCCCAAAACTAACAGCAACATGAGTGAACTAAGAAAAGAGTCCCACAGGCCAGTCAAGCCTTAAGAAAGCTGCAGCCTGGTCAGCATCTTGACTGCACCTTCCAGAGATTCTCTGAAGCAGATTCACCCAGCTCTCAGAAACTGTGAGCTAACAAATGCTTATAATTTTAAGCCTCTAAATTTGGAGGTAAGTTCTTACGCTGCAATACACAACAAATCCCACCTTCTTCAGACTAAAACTGCTTTCAGAGTCAGGGAAAGATAAAAGGCAGGAATGTCTCAGCTCATGCAGAGAGGCAGCTTGCAGAAAGTGTGGCAACAGGGAAGGCATTTCAAATGGAGAGCAGATTTTCTTCCTGCCTCTCATCCCAGTCCTAAATTTTCTCTCCAGGATAATTGTTGTTAACTAACGTCTTACAAATATATTCTAAGCATTTCTGATGTTGTAGATCTTTGATATATATTAATACTAAGAAATTCTCCTTAATATACATAGAGGAGAAAATAACGTAAACTTCTGACAACTTTGTACTGTGTTTTAAATCTACTTGCAAAGTGAGTTTGTTTTTCAAACCTAATTTTTAACATCTATTGTCTGAACATACTTCTTTTAATGCTACTTTTATATTTTATTCAAATCCATAGCAGAAACTATTCAGATTTGCATTTGGGCTCCAAACTGTTTCAAAATCATGCAAATAATAAACTTTTCTAAATGATGACTTTCCTTCATGCAACAGAATACTTCCCATTAGTTAGTCTTTCCTTTCTTTCTGGAGATATTTAGCTGTCATTAATAATTCATTGTCTGTTTTAATAAAGGTGGTGTTAGTTTTCATTAATGATTTATTAACTATTTTAACAGTGTGCTCAGCTGAGCGTCCCTGAATATCAAATTCACAGCCTCTTAGAATTGTGAAGATATTTCATTCTTATGAAACTGAAGCAGTAGTTATTAGAATTTTCTTCTTGTTTATGAGCCTCACAGGCTTCTGAGACTACAGGCTGTCCCTTGGGCTACTTTTCTTCATGGGAACTTACTTGTATTATATGTCAGCTTTTGGAATCATGTTGCCCACGTTCTGCTTTAAGCTTGACATATATATATATATATATGAAGACTATCTGAATTATCATTTGAAGATTCAGTGAAAATTTGTTTCAGTTTCAGGCACATTTTGTTGTTGTTCAGTCACTAAGTAATGTCTGACTTTTTGAGATCCCCATGTATTGTAGCCCACCAGGCTCCTCTGTCCATGCAATTCTCCAGGCAAGAACACTGGACTAGGTTGCCATGTCCTTCTCCAGAGGATCTTCTTGACCCAAGGATTGAACCTGAGTCTCTTACATCTCCTATACTGAAGGCAGGCAGATTCTTTGCCACTAGTGCCACCTGGGAAGCTCTGTCCTTCATTGTGTCCCAGAGTTTGCTCAAATTACTGTGCACTGAATCAATGATGCTATCTAACCATCTCATTGTCTGCCACCTGCTTCTCCTTTTAACTTCGATCTTTCCCAACATCAGGGTATTTTTCAGTGAGTCAGCTCTTTGTGTCACATGGCCAAATATTGGAGCTTCAGCTTCAACATCAGTCCTTCCAATGAATATTCAGGACTGATTTCCTTTAGGATTGAGTGGTCGGATCTCCTTGTTGTCCAAGGGACTCTCAAGAGTCTTCTCCAACACCACAGTTCAAAAGCATCAGTTCTTCAGCTCTCAACCTTCTTTATGGTCCAACTCTCACATCCATACATGACTACTGGAAAAATCATAACTTTGACTATACAAATCTGTTGGTAAAGTGATGTCTCTGGTTTTTAATATGCTAATAGGTTTGTCATAGCTTTCCTTCCAAGGAGCAAACATCTTTTCATTTCATGGCTGTAGTTACTATTCACAATGATTTCAGAGCCCAAGAACATAAACTCTGTCACTGTTTCCTCTTTTCCCCTGTCTATTTGAAGTGACGGGCCCAGATATCACATTCTTAGTCTTTTGAATATTGGGTTTTAAGCCAGCTTTTCCACTCTCCTTTTTTACCCTTTGTCAAGAAGCTCTTTAGTTTCTCTTCACTTTAAAGGTCTTTATTTTTATTTGCTAACAATTTTTTTTTCTTTTAAAGTGACCTTTCATGTTTCTTCATCACTGTTTTCATGCTATGATTTATGTCTTCTTTTTAACTTCAGTTTATTTCTTAGCATGGGCATCACTTCATTTTAAAGTTGATTATACATTTGATTTATAACCCCAGACCACAAAATGTATTTGCATAACTAAAAACACACATTTACACACACAGTAAGTAACATATTCTAAAAGCCGTAAAAACCACAGCAGTCATGCAATTTTACTTGGTCAACAGAGAGTGCTTGTTATTATTTCTATTTTTTAGAAGGTTCATTTTTGCCCTTAGCTATGACTTTCTGGAGTTTTCCCCCATGCTTTAGTTAATTTTAACACAGCTTTGCAGAATATGCAATATGATATAATTCAAAGAAATTTTCCTCAGCTTGCCCTCATTTCCTTTGTGGTGGCATAAGAAAAAAAAAACATTTACTCCTGGGCTCTCCTAATTTCTTCCATGCAAAAGCAGCTGGCTATTTTCTGCTTCTGATCCCTGCTCATGAAGTCAACCCTTGACAGTCTACTATGAATGATTTTCCATGTGTTCCAATTTTATTTTATTTGTCAATATTCATCATTTCAATATTGATCCATCTATAACACTCAATGAAAATTGATCTTCCTCTGTGAAAACTTCTGGGATGGAATATAGTCTGGGGCTTGATAAATTAATGCTTTTTTAAAATAATAGAGCCAAGAAAAGGATAATCAAGTAATAAGGAATGTTATCAGGACACGCCCATAGAAACAGACCTCAATCCTGCATTCTGGGAAGTTACAAAAGGATGGCAGCACATTGAGAGAACACATACAGACAGCAGTTCTCCAAGTTGAGTGTGCTCTAGAAAACACCACTGGGAGGCTTAGAAGAATCGTGATTTCTAGACCCCACTCCCAGAGAGCCTGATTCGGAGAGTCTGAGGTTGGATCCAAGAATCTGCACCCTCCAGTATTTCTAGGAAAACAGGCTTTGTCACATGCTTTGCTGAACATTTCAATGAGTAACACAGAAAGCTCTTATAAAAAAAGCATGTGAATGTTCACAGTATTGAAACAAGAAGGAAGATGAGTAAAGTGTCTATCATGTATGAAAGATAGTCATTTCCTTTTTTTCAAATTTTCCAGGTGATTCTTTAAAGAAGGTTAATTAAAGGAACCATTTAAGTAATTCAAGAGAAAAGATATATTTTGAGGAAACAGTCTTGTCAGGAGTGTAAGGAAGTATTTGAAATTACTTTGAAACATGAAAAGACAGAAAACTCTAAAGGAAAACAGACACTGTTGATAAGGTAGAAAAATGTGAAGCAGCTAAAATGGAGGCTAATTTAAACCTAAAGGATTCATTAATTACAATGAATAAATGGTCTGCATTATTAGAAGTTTATGGACATACAGCCTTTTAAACTAGAAAGATATTTGACTCAGGTCTTTGACTCTGGAGAAGGGATTCTCACTGTAGGCTGCATGGTAGAATTATCTGGAAGCTTTAATTCATATTTATGCATGTGCTCCACACCTTAAATATTGGACTTTAATTGGTCTTAGGCATAGCTTGCGCATTAGGATTTCTAAAACTTTTTCATGTGATTTTAACATGTTAGCAAGGTTAACAAACACTGTTCTAGTTAACCTGGTGAGTAATGCAGCAGTATGAAATTAACCTGAGATAGACTGATACCAAAATAACTGACAGACAATCAACAGCGCTTTGTAGTTTATCATCTCTGCCTCTGTTTCCTCTTTCTCTTTTTAGATTGACTGGTGTCTAAAATAAAAAGCCTGATAGTGTTACTCAGAGCTGTGCTGGGAGGGAGGGAGAGAAGGGGAGAGGGAGGGAGAAAGAGAGAAACAGAGAGAGAGAGATTGCCTTAGGAGAGAATAAACATCTGCTCACTCTAGAAACCTTTTATTCCCTGAGTACAGATGAGTTGCTAGGTTTCACTGTGAATGGGAGAAAGTATTCTCAAGACTGTCTCAAGACTCTTGCTTCTGGGTCCGTAGTCGCTGCTCAGTCTTCTGACTAAATTGGCATGCCTGGAGAGGCAGTACAGAGAGCATGCACTGGCCAGAAAACCTGTGTATCCCAGTGCCCTTAGTATTTATTTCTCTTATTGTAAATTCATATGTTGACAGCTAGTTTATAACATTTTCTCCATTGAGTCTGGAGAGTATTAGCTGAGCCCCTGGCCCCAATAGCCCTTCTAACTGTAATGTCAAAATATTTTCTTGACTGCAAACTTGGTCATGAAGACTTTCTGAGACTGAGCTTAATTGAGCAGCTGTACAGGTTCAAAGAGGTAAAGCGACAAGTCGAGGACAGAGGGCAAGGCCATTAATGAATAGGGACACAGTTTTTTTAGTCTAAGGGTAACACTGCTTCCACAGCATTACTGTGTCTCTGGGGAAAGATGCTTGTCGTAATGACTTTGTTTTCATCAACTTAGGAGACCACTGGGTGTCAGGAAGCAAATCCTTCCATGGATAAAATGACTCCATAATTATAGAAGCTTCATTTAAGATAATTTTCCCCAAAGATTTACAGCTTCCAAAAGCAATTTGTGTTGATGCATGATGATACACTTCTTAAGCCTGACATGGATTTCTCTCTTTTTTTGTCATCCCAAAGTGCCGCTGCCTAAACATACTAAAATCCAGATAGAAAAAGAGAAAAAAAACTCATTTGGCTTGAAACTTTGATCTTTACTTTGGAAATAACTCTCTAGCTTTGACAAAATGCTTATATTCTACTAAACAATGCATTCATCAATTAAACTTGGTTTCAGACTTAAGGAATGCACCACCAAAAATTAAAGGAGAGGTCAAGATGGTCCATGAATGTGATTTACTTCCTTCAGCATGTTTAGACAGGTCATCTACAGAGTCACTTTCCTATGTAATAGCTGTATAAAATTTACTTGACCTGTTTTGCTTCAAGTCTGTTATGCTGTCTTTTCACAGTGCCTCCAGGCCTAGGGAATAACAGAGACCAGACCAGGAATCCCTGTATTTTCTCTGGGCTGTAAATGTCATGTATCACAATAGTCATTGGACTCCTACCAGCTTGTGACTGAATTTAGATCATGATCTCCCAACTCAGTCCATTTAAATTAGACAGAAGGTATGAGCTCCCCAATGCTCTAAAACAGTGGTGACATAGCTGGGTAAACAGTCCATGCTCAGAACTCAGTAATACCTTCCTGATAACCCAGGAACATCTCTCTGACAAAGCAACTTAGAGTTGTGATGTAAGTCATGCTTTCAATCACTTTGAGAAAAGCCTTTTCATGGCTTATTGCTGTGTGTAAACAAGTAAACTGACAGGAAAAAATATGTTCCAAATGATTATTCAAACCTCCTTTAAACCAATGGTGGTCTCTAAAACAGTGTGTTGTGATAAACAGTGGTTTGAGACTTTAAAATGTAGACTGTACCTATTCTTTCCTTTCCTATCCAGAGGGAAGATGGCTGTGCAATGGGTAAGAAAAAGAATTAATTAAAAGAACATACTCAGGTAATGCAATTGTGTTTGTTGTGAGGTTCTAGGAATTTGGAGAATATTTCTAGGGACAGGGCCTGTCCTGGGTGAGACACAGAAGGTCCATGTAAAGTACATACATTCAACAGTGAGTGATGACGTGTGCTTGCCTGTTAGAAGGCAATGAAGAAGAAAAAAAGGATGCCAGAAATAGAAACTCTGCCTAGGAGATCTAAGAGAGAAGAGTTGTGTTTACTGATGGAAAACGGTTTCTCTTGAACCCAATTATGGAGAAATTAAATCTCTTGTTCCTCATTTCTTCAGGCTTGTCCTATTCTAGGGCTGTGGTATGATTCTGGGAGAGAGCTGCTTAGTGGGCCTTTTCATAATCAAGAAGCATCTGCCGAGCATCTGTCAAAAATCAAAGATGCAGTGATGAAGAGGATGAGGTCCGAGGCCCTTGGTGTCAGGAGTCTCACTGAATAATGGAGGTGGCTTCACGGGGCAGAATGAGAATTGCTAAAATAGAACATGGGGTGCTAAGAGGCCATGGAAAAGAAGCATCTACACTAGCTTTGCGGTCAGTGATGTATTGGGCCTCCCTGGTAGCTCGATGGTAAAGAGGTATCTGCCTGCAATGCAAGAGATCTGAGCCCAATCCCTGGATTGGGAAGGTCCCCTGGAGAAAAAAATGGTAACCCACTCCAGTATTATTTCCTGGAGAATTCCATGGAAAGAGGAGCCTGGCAGGCAACCATCCATAGGGTTGCAAAGAGTTGGACATAAATGAAGTGATTGAGCACAAGTCACTGAAAACTGAAAACTTGAGCTTAGGGTGAAAGGATAACTCAAAAAGAAGCGTGAATGGACCTACAATCTGTCATACAGATTGAAGTAAATCTGAAAGAGAAAAACAAATATGGTATATTAATACATATATGTGGAATCTAGAAAAACGCTACACAAGAACCTATTTGCAGGGCAGGAATACAGATGCAGATGTAGGGAACAAATGTGTTGACATTGGGGGTAGGGAGGATGAATTGAGATTTTGGGATTGATGTATGTGTGCTGCGTGTATAAAACAGACAGCTAGGGGGAACTTGCTATATAGTGCAAGAAGCTCAGCTCCATGCTCTGTGGTGACCTACATGGGTGGACTGGAAGGGGAAATGGGAGGGAGGTCCAAGAGGAAGGAGATACATGTATACATACAGCAGAAGGGCTGGGCCTGGAGGCAAGAGGGGGCAGCTGAGCAAGGTCACAGAGGCAGGAAACATGAAACGACACTGGAGGGAAGTCATAGGAGGGATGATGGCAAGAAATGGGGCCAAGATGGTAAAGGATGGGCAGACTAATGAGGGTTTGGGTAACAACCTCAGGACATAAACTTTTTCTGCATTATTACAAGCAGTTTCCTCAGTCTGTTGTATCCCATTTCCAGGTATCTGCAAGTGCTTTGTAATAACCTGTAGCATAACCATACCAGACACACACAGAGATGAAGATAAGGTCAAACCAATGTTGTGAGGCTGCAAACGGATGTGTCACTGTCTTTTTTTATTATACTATATATCTCAATTTCATCATAGAAATATATTTTAAAAGAAATAAAAAATAATGTGATAGATGTGAAAACCTCTGCTTCAGGAAGATGATAAAAGATTGTGTGGAAGGAATTTCTAAATCAGATGAATTGTTCCATAGAACATTTGTACACATACTCACTAGATGTTCTCAGAATGAAGATATTTCTATTCATCTAATCAGAGATTTAATTTTCCCACAGACTGTGAATATTTTTTGAGTGCCTTCGGGGTACAGAAAATGGTACTTTAACCCCAGCAAGCTCCTAGTTAGAATGGAAACATTATGAGAATTGGAAATTTTTCACTTGGGGAAGAGGAGTATTAATGCACATTTAAAGAAGTGCTTGTAACCAAGGGGACATTTGGGTGGCCAGGGGAATACAAGGTTCACAAAGGCCCTGTCTTGTTTACGTTTATCCACAGAGCCTCACAGATGGCCTCGCAAGAGGAGGCATTCAGCAAGAACTGATGGATGGCTGGCTGACAGGCTGGATGGATGGAGGGAGGATGGGTGGAGACATCTGAAGTGATGCTGCCAACTGCATGAAGCTGGTACTCTTGGGAGAAGTGATGGAAGTTTTCTGCTGAAAGTTCAAATGGTGGCACAGAGGAGTGTAGTGCTGAGAGCATAGACTGAAACCAGATCCCATGGTGCAGCTTCCTGTCTCTGTTGTTTTCTAGCCTGGGATGAGCAAGAAATGTCACCGCTTTGTCCTAGGTTTCCTCATCAGTAAGTGAGGGATATTAACAATATAAAATTAAGTTTATATCATATGGTTGCTTTGAGGATTAAGTGATATATATCACCTAACATAAATGTGATTATAATTCATATATATTACATGTAAATACATAAAATCAACTTCTGAGAGTTCTCCATTCTAACAGAACTTGACATACAGAAATCAGTAAAATGCCATTTATCCATTTATTTTAAGGTGTCTTTCCTCTTTGGTATTTAAACTCTTGAACACTAATAAGAAAGAAGAGAAAAGATGGAAATGGTACACAGTGTTCCATTGTTTGTTTTTGTTTTTTCACTCTTTCTTATTCTGAGTTTAAAAAATGGAATGGAAACTATGGAAAAGGATTATTATTGAAGGAATCAAATAAGTGTACAAAAATCCAAAAAGGGTGGCATGGTTAACTTAATACACACATGGTTAACAATATAGCTGACAGAGCCTTGCAGCTTGATTAGCTGGGTTGACATCAAGTTGAATTCACATGGACAGAAAAATGGAAGGAAAATAAGAGGTGGTAGATTTTTCAAGCAAGTCCAGGTGAGAAAAATGCCTTCCCACCTAATAATGAATCTTTTTTCCTACTTCAATCCTCGAAAACCACACGGGTTTCGAGGGTCTCCACGGGTGGAGGTGGGGGTAAACCAGGGCCGAGGGCTGCAGCCTGAGCTGGCTCGACTCTGTCCTGGGCTTTGGGCGGCTGAACTCCTGCCGGGCTTACTCAGCCTGCACCGTCCACACATCACACTGCTTCCAGGAACTCCTCACCGTCACTAGCCAGGGAGCAAATTATCTGCAGCAGGTGGTGATGCGTCCGCAGTGACACTCGCATCCCACTCTCGGCAGCCACCGCTCTGTTCTCATCACATCCCACGGACCTTGCCTGAGTCGAGAGGTCTCAAGTGAGAAGATGGTGATGGCCAGCCTTGCTGACAAATCTCTGCTTCTTGGAATTGTTTGGCAGGTGGATTTGCTGAACTAATTTCTCCTGACTTGAGAACAAGATGAGAAAAGAGGAAGAGCTCTGATGCCTGATGTGGCCTGGATTTGAAAGGAAAGCCCTGCTCAGGGCTGTGCTCGTGTGTCTCCCAGAAGGATGCCCATGCGCAGTGCGGACTGATCGCCAAAGCATGGTGGTACGTCCGTCTGCGTATTTCTTATACAGGCTCTGGTGGTTTTTCAAATCCCGGATCCATCTTCATCCACTTCTGAGTAAAATGCCTTGAGATCTGAGGAACTGACCTTAGTTTTTTAAGGGGCTGTTTAGTTATAAACAGCTTTATATTTTAGGAATTTAGGAATTCATATGTGAAAGCTCTTAGACGAATGTAAGGTACATTGTGTAGCAGCCGTGCGACACTTAGCCAGCCCTTGGAAGTGCTTATTTAAACTTAATTTAGACAGAATATATTTAATAAGTCACGTTAAAGCTAAATTAAGCTCAAATTTGAATAAAGTGTGCCCAGCACATCTGCAAAAACTGGCCAGGGCCTGTGTTGAGCTCTGGTCTCTACATTTGAGCCTTCACCTCCCTGCTGGGACTGCTGGGAGTGGTTCATGGGTTCCAGAACTACACAAACAGTTGTGCCCAACAGATCAGTTTAGTTCAGTTCAGTCGCTCAGTCGTGTCCAACTCTTGGCAACCCCATGAATCGCAGCATGCCAGGCCTCCCTGTCCATCACCGACTCCCAGAGTTCACTTAGACTCACATCCAATTCAGTGATGCCATCCAGCCATCTCATCCTTGGTCATTCCCTTTTCCTCATGTCCCCAATCCCTCCCAACATCAGTCTTTTCCAGTGAGTCAACTCTTCACATGAGTTGGCCAAAGTACTGGAGTTTCAGCTTCAGGATCAGTCCTTCCAAAGAAATCCCAGGGAGGGCTGATCTCCTTCAGAATGGACTGGTTGGACCTCCTTGCAGTCCAAGGGACTCTCAAGAGTCTTCTCCAAAACCACACTACAAAAGTATCAATTCTTTGGAGTTCAGTTTTCTTCATATCAGCTTTCTTTCAACTCTCACATCCATACACGACCACTGGAAAAACCATAGCCTTGACTAGATGGACCTTAGTCAGCAAAGTAATGTCTTTGCTTTTAAATATGCTATCTAGGTTGCTCATAACTTTTCTTCCAAGGAGTAAATGTCTTTTAATTTCATGGCTGCAATCACCATCACAGTGATTTTGGAGCCCCCCCAAATAAAGTCTGACACTGTTTCCCCATCTATTTCCCATGAAGTGATGGGACTAGATGCCTGAATGTTGAGCTTTAAGCCAATTTTTCACTCTCCTCTTTCATCAAGAGGCTTTTTAGTTCCTCTTCACTTTCTGCCGTAAGGGTGATATCATCTGCATATCTGAGGTTACTGATATTTCTCCCAGCAATCTTGATTTCAGCTTGTTTTTCTTCCAGCCAGCCCAGCGTTCCTCATGATGTACTCTGCAAATAACTTAAATAAGCAGGCTGAAAATACACAGCCTTGACGGACTCCTTCCTCTTTCATCAAGAGGCTTTTTAGTTCCTCTTCACTTTCTGCCGTAAGGGTGATATCATCTGCATATCTGAGGTTACTGATATTTCTCCCAGCAATCTTGATTTCAGCTTGTTTTTCTTCCAGCCAGCCCAGCGTTCCTCATGATGTACTCTGCAAATAACTTAAATAAGCAGGCTGAAAATACACAGCCTTGACGGACTCCTTTTCCTATTTGGAACCAGTCTGTTGTTCCATGTCCAGTTCTAACTGTTGCTTCCTGACCTGCATATAAGTTTCTCAAGAGGCAGGTCAGGTGGTCTGGTATTCCCATCTCTTTCAGAATTTTCTACAGTTTATTGTGATCCACACAGTCAAAGATTTTGGCATAGTCAAAGCAGAAATAGATGTTTTTCTGGAACTCTCTTTGTTTTTTCGATGATCCAGCGGATGTTGGCAATTTGATCTCTGGTGTGCCCATAGCTGTAGAGAAATCCATGCTCACATTCACAGAGCCACTTTGCTGTCTCTTAAAAAGACTCTTTTGTCATTATTGTTTGCTTAACATTGTTGAAAACTTCTGACAGTTTTACTTCCCTGTGGATTCTAGCCTTTTCTATTTTAACCTGTGGTTTCCAGCTTTTTTTGTTGTTATTTAACTGATTTATTGTCAAAACATGCAGGAAAAACATATTGGTTAATACATTTGTTCCAACCTCCAAAATGAGCTTTTTCATTCTCTCTCACACAATAATATTTCTACAGAAAGTTATTATTATTTCTGCTTATGGTTCTACTCAGAGGTTAATAGAGTTTTGTTTATATATATGAGGCTCAGCAATACTGTCAGAAGAAAAAGCTGCTTGGTAGACAGAAAGAGAAACTTAATTTTATTTATTTATTTATTTTTTAAATTTTATTGTTACTTTATTTTACTTTACAATAATCTTAATTTAAAATTTTAATTTTTTATTCTATTTCAAAGAACTGTGTGCTGGATCAGAGTTCACACCCACATTTTTTGAATGAGAGTAAGATGTTAGGATGCTGTCTGACAAAGCTACCCTTGACTTATGAATGTATTTTATGACAAGAAAGAAACAGCAACAAAACATCTAACTCTTTTTCAGGCTGAAAGTTATTTGTCACACTGGGAGGGAGCATTCTATAATATATGGTTCCTCAAAGTGTGGTCTTTGGAGCATGAACATCAGAAACTCCTTAAAAATTTATTAAAATTTCCAAGGCTCTGGCACAGGCATATGAGGGCAGTTTTCTGGGATCGACACAAAGACCCTGATTTCCAGAAGCATCTGCTAATTTTGGCTTTTCCTCATGCTGAAGTTTTTGAACACACTAATGAAATCCACAGAAGACGTTACCTTAATGGTTCTGATATTTAAACTGAAGAAAGTTCTGCTGCTGCCATGTCACTTCAGTCATGTCCGACACTTCGACACTGTGAACCACGGCCTGCCAGGCTCCTCTGTCCATGGGATTTTCTGCAAGAATACTGTAGTGGGTCACCATGACCTCCTTCAGGGGATCTTGCCCACCCAGGAATCAAACTCGCCTATCTTACATCTCCTGCATTGGCAGGTGGGTTCTTCACCACTACCACCACCTGGAAGTCCAAGCAAAGTCCTGAAAGAGGGCCAAAGTTTCAAAAATTAAGGTAATCTTTGGAAAAGGAAACCTCTATAATAAGATATTGGTGCATAAATAAGTACCAAACTTAAACAAATTATAACCCCATAGAAAGGATGCAGAAAATGAATCAATTATTGAAAGATAAGTCCATAATAAGTTATGATCAATTTGAGGGCTAAAGTGTACGAGTTTTTGAGGATCACATTCTTCAGAGGATGTTCCTTGGAGGTGCTGTTGGAAACTGACCCCGAGGAGGCTCAATATTTGATACTTTGAGGATACAGCAGACTTGATATTATCCTGTACATTCCCCCATTAGATTATAAGTCCTCAAAAACAGAAACTGGGCCTCTTTTATTTCATATCTCTCTGGAACTAACAGAAGGCCTATTAATAAATAATAATAAGTCTCAGCAAATATTGAGCATATATCGGCTACTCAGAAAGTATTGGCTGAAATGAACTGGGGGACTGATGATTTTGTTGGGAAGAGTTCACTGTAAAGGAGAAAACCCAGCTAAGTTTGCTGAGATATGAGCTTGAATTTACAAAAGGCGCGCACGTTGTTTACCCAATGAATCCTTGACATTTCGTTAAAAATGTGTCAACATATTTTCCCACTCGCTCTTGACAGTGTTGCATGCAATTTCTGTGTACAAAAGTTCATCACAGTCTTTCCCTATGTCCTTGGTCATGTCCACCCAGAATTTTCCCAACCTTCAACTAATTTAGTAATACAATATATGGAATTTTCATAATATAGAGCTCTGTTTTACAAATTAATAACACTTTAGATAAACTTCTCTATTTAGATTTATCTTTAGGGTTTTTTTTTTAGTTTATTTCAAAATCACTATGACTTAAAAATGTTTCTTTAAAATAGACTTTTTGTTTTTATCAGTTCGACTGCAATATTAAAATACAAAAGAGGTTCTTCCATTGGTTATGACACCCCTGGTGTCAGGTAGGATGACATATTTCATGGGTAAAATTCTACACAAAGAGAGACTCTTTGACCTCTGACAATGGCATGTTTTAAGGAAAATAGAAAACAGATTTTGACAAGTGTTATCTCCCTTATGAAGGATCCTTTTGATCCCTTTTGGAGAGTGCAGAAGTTGGAAAGATTCGAGTTTAGTTACTGCAAAATCCTTACTTCTGTTTCTAAAAGAGAAGTTGATAAAAGCAGTTTTACACCTTGAAAGACTTTTTAACACTATTATGAATTACTTAATAATATGAACTAAAGGAGAAAATGAATGAAAAACATAAAGATTAACAATCCTGTTGATCATATATGTGTTTAAAAATTAAGAGAAAAAGATTTGTGCTGAGGATAAAGGCTTTAGTACCTTTTCCAGGGCTACAATTTTTAGTAGCCTCTTGGGCTCTCTTGTTATGTAAGTGTGCAAAATACAGTTATTTGTGCAGAAAGAATAAAGAAACCAACTTTACTTAGAGTCAGTTTATTGTGTGGACCTACCGAAGCCAAATGGATGACCACATACAGAAAATGCCCTTAGAGCTTACTGGTGACCCTGTCATAATGACTTGGGATCAAAGATGCAAAATTGTTTACATTAGATTATATAGAAGGTAAGAGTCAGAGTAGGGCTGGTTCAAAAGCCCTTATGTTAATTCCTGACAAAGGAAGAGTTACTAGGCAATGAAAGTGTTAGAAATGCTTACTGTTAGTCAAAATAATATCTCTGTGAACCAAAAGTTTCTCTGTAATAGTTTATACACTGTGTAGCAGGCATTTAGTGAATTTAAAATCTTCCATTTATGTAAAATAACTGTATAATGCAATACATACTTTTAAATCTGAATATTTAGTATTTCAGAACTTTTATTGTATGATTAAATTATCTTGCTATAATATAAGAATATATGAATTTGTTGAATATGTTTTATATATGTGAGAAATCTGCCTTATGGTGGATTAATATTGAATGGAGAATTTATTCTTAGGTGCTTATGCTGCTGGTTAATGCACTTAGCATCACATTATCAAAAGATGAATCAGTTTTGAACCTGATGTGACTATCATCATTCTTATTGTTTAATTTTTAAAAATTATTTTCA